>JABXWE010004543.1:0-40900 GCA_014611495.1 Limonius californicus | reverse complement strand
AAAATTTAAAATCGATAACTTTCATAGTTTCCGAATTATACAAAAAATCATTTGTTTTTCACAAAACTTTAACCCTCTGCATCTTTGTTAGTAGCAAAAACTATACTAGTATAGTTTTTGTTAGTAGTCACCTAAGGAAGTAAGGTCTTATGGACTTTTCTACTTATTTAGAGCTCCTCTATCAGCCCCTAAAGTTTGAAAGGTAAACTTTGGACCACCCTGTAGATTACAAGATGTTATTGGGATTATTATATCCAAACAAACAAATGCCAGTTCACCCCAAATGTTAAAGTGGACCTTAATGCTATCTAATTACTCATATTCGATCGAATTTCGAGCAGGAAATTCGCATAGCAATTTAAATAGATTAGGTAAATAGATTGCCTTTACCATGCTCAGGAGATGAATTGATATCACCAGGGGGTATACTACTTTTAGAAGCCTATAAAGACCCACCTATAACAATAGAGAAAATGCGAACTGACAAACCAAGGTATAACTTTGAATCTAGTAAAACCTTGAGTTTTACATGGATGACCAAGAGATATTTCAGGTGAAGAATATGTTGCAATCTCTAGGAAGAGAAATGAACTATCGGTTCATAAAGGATGTTTACTGTGGGTAAGCCACGTAATAATTCTATTACAGGCCTGAGGCAAAGTTCTGAAACTACTACATGCAAATCATCCAGGTATTGCCATTATGAAGGCGTATGCTCGTAGCAACGTTTGGCGACCAAACTTGGAAACACAGTTAATGGTAATGGTCACATAGTCTGGCAATTGTCAAATACATAGAAATAACCCACCAAAGGCTTTTCGGCAGCAGTCAGAAACCCTTGATAATCCATGGTCCAAACTACAGACTTGCAAGCAAGATCTGAAGACAGTATAACGGTATATCCTCAATCAGAGGCGCCTCCTTCAACAATATAGTCCAACAGTGGCGTGCGGTCCATGGATGCAAGGGAAGCAATGCATCCCCTAAAATTTCCAGCTAGCAGTTAAATGTATATATTTTAAGTGAACTTCCAATTTTTTCTTTCGAATTCCTACAACTTTTCAAAATACTATAAATTTTTATAAAAAGTGCCATTGCTGGCAACGGCGCGGATGCACTTGTGTATACTGAATCCAAGCCTTCACTGGAACTGCTGACTTATCAGCGTTTCCCCGGCGGGCCGCGCCGGTCCGCCTAAAATGACGGTGCAAGTGGATGCAATTCAATAAATGAATCCGCATACCCTGTCTGCAGTTAAGAGAATAGGCGACGCGACGGTTAGTGCGCTTTACAACGTTCAATAATCCAAAACCACTTTAACTGATGCTACCCTTGTATTTTATATGTGATAAATAGACTTATGAAACTGAAAGCAAATATTAGTTATTTTTCCTACCCTCAGTTGGGCAATGTTTAGATAAACTTGATGGTAATTTTTTCTAAAAAATCGATGCTCACCAAGTAGTTGCTGAAAAAAAAACATTTGATGGTAACTGATTTTATTTATTCTTTGTATTTAACTAGTAGGTACATATCACATATCTAGGTGAGCATACTTCATTACTAATCTTAGCCATTATTTTCTACAATTTTGGATAAAGCCAACAATATTTGACTGTGTATCTCTAAATTTTGTCCAAGTAGTTTCAGTTTTTCTTGCTCATATAATCTGCGAGCCTTCATATCATTTTCAATGAGCTGTATGCGTCGTTCATAGTATTTTTCATCTATTTGCACCTTAATCGCATTTGATTTTACCAAGTCTTTGTTGAGCTCAAGTGATTTTTGCAGTCTTTTGGTTTTCGTAGTCCTTAAAGTCTCACCAATCTTAGCCTCAGCAATCTTAGGGGTCGTTACGATTGGGGCGGATGCACCAGACAACGAAGGCGTTGTGGCTGGAGCTGTATACGTTTTCACTGCAGGAAGTGAGGGAGTTATATCAACTTTCAGGGGCATCATGGCTGTATCCGCTTTGGATGTTGGTGTTGGCATTGAAAGCACAATGGTTGCCTTTTCTCCAAGAGCCCCGCTTTCTACACGGGTTGCGGACTGATCAGTAACTTCGAAACAGACTGCAACTTCTTGGCCAGGATTTGCTAGATCAATCTATGAAATTATATTATATTTATCATATCGTTCATTAGATGTGAGAAATGATCAAGCTTACCTCGTCGAAAAAATAGTGTGACTCTGCTTCGGGGATCTTACTGCCGCTTAAAAGAGTCGGTTGTAATAAACAGACGATGTCCTCATCTTGTTTGCTCAACTTCACCGGACAAGATTCTCCTCCCCCAGTACCTGCAGCGTGACGCTTTACAGCGGAAGATTTGGCTTTGGCATTTTTTTTCATGTCTTGCCATGTCTGCAATAATCAATGAAAAGTTAATAGTCACCTGAATCTAAGACAATACTTTAATTGTAAATTACCTTACGCCATTGCGCCCAGTCTTTTTTGGCACCACCGGGAATGCTGTTCAATTCCACCGCGGCTTGCTTCCATGTGGCCTGGGCATCCTTTTTACTAATAAACGCAAAATTTCCACTAACCACGAGCGGATTTTTTTCCACAAAGTCAAGCAGCCACTGCCTTTGTTCTGAACTAGAAGCTGATGCTCGACTTTTTAAAAATTCCGTCATCTTTTTATATAAAAGCTAGGTAACAATGTAGAATATAACAGACACAACCCGAAAAACACTAAACACTGCTCCTTACACCCAAAGCCGGAGAAAGATAGATTAGTTGCATCTGCATCGTGGTGGGAGCTACCGCGCGGAAATTTAAATAAATGTGTTTCATTGGCTATGATGCCCGCCACAATTTGGCAACAGCGCTTCACGCGAACGCTTGTTTCCACCCACTCCCACCACGTCGAGAATACGGGTTAACCGTTTCAAGAGAACAGCCTGTGAACGTGATGTGAGGGATCTCTTGTGCTCACGGTCATCTCTCTTACACCCGAGAATAGATGTCCAGGGCGGCGAATATATCTAGCAAGTAGCACTGTATGTGTGTGCTGGATGCAATATGAAAATTGAATCCAGCAGTTCTCTGATAGACTGCCACCTGTCCACCATCGCAAAGGGTTTCGTTTCGCTAATATCTACTTGTGCAAAGCCACTTTTCGATATATAAGTAATTGAATAATTTATTATAAATAATAATTAGCGTTAGGCATTCAATAGAGAAAGTTTTGATTTTGTTTTTAGTTTAGTTTTTCGGGCGCGATGGATGTAAATCCACAACCGGGTACAAGTACAGACACCCAGGATCAAGCTGAAAATGGTGATTTAAGGGAACATTTCTTAATAAATTTGAATGGTTTTTATGACATATTTGCTCATACCTACATAAACTATTACAAGCGGTATTTATTTACTCAACCTCAGGCAATTTGGTACCAGTCGACAGCGCTATTCTGTTTATTTTTTTTTTTTCAAAAAAAATTCCGGACCCTCCCCTTTCTACCGGGCGGGGGTACGAAGGGCCCAGATCCCGCGGATATCCCCATTTGAAAATTTCCTAATACAAATGCATCCCTCACTTCAAAAGTCACCGCACGCCACTGTAGTCCAAGCAACGTTGCCACCAATAAACAAGAAAAGTCACTCAACGTGATCAAGATGATGTAATACCTAGGTAAAACGCCTAACTTCCAAGAAGAACGAACTGTTCCTGTCGACCATCAGAATATTTAAAGGACTTTGTTCCTTCTTACCTTGGAAAAAACTATATGGTTATGTACTAGAGATAGTTGGCTGTGATGTAAACGAACACTGGCTGTGTACAAGTATTGAAATAAATAATGTGTCAATTACAATACAATTTAATACACGATAATTCATTGTAAAGCCACAATACTAATACTGAATGGACGAAATTCCCACTGTTTAGATTTATTATTACCATTATGTTTAATCTTGGTGGTAGATCACAGACAAAAAAAAACTATAAAAAATCAATTATACAGGGTAAGTCCGGAGGAACGGACCAAACTCCAAGAGTGTATTGTACACGTGCAAATAATGTAGTAAATATCAAATGTTTTTATCCGATTTTTACTTTTTTTTCAAGTTATAGCGTAATTAAAAATAAACAAAATTTCATACATTAACGTTTTGGTAATCATAGCATTCTTATAATAAATGTTCAAAAATACCGCCATTCACCTCTAAACATTTTCTGCTTCGTCTACGAAGGGCGCCTGTTGTTCTCCTGATTGAGTCATGTCTCCCAGGAAACCTTTCGTCCAAATGTTGCTTGACCTGAGCGAAATGTGCAGGAGCTCCATTGTGCTGGTAGTACATTTGCATTCTGATGTTTAAAGGAACATCCTCCAGTAGTCCGTGTGCAATTCATTTTGTAAAAAATATAAGTAGTTGTCTCCTGTGAGGATATTCTCCAAAATGAAAGGGCCAATTAAATAACCATCGACCATACCACACCACACGTTTACCGAAAATTTACGTTGAAAATTACTTTCGACTGTTGCGTGGGGATTTTCGGCTGACCATACATGACAGTTGTGAGTATTATTAATGTCGTCACGGGTGAATGTTGCTTCATCTATAAAAAGTATGCGCGATACAACACCAGGATTATTATTTATCCACCGACAAAGTTCCATATGTTTACGATAATCTTCCGGTTGTAGGTGCTGTACTCTCTCTACATGGTATGTATGTAAGCCTTGCTCGTGGAGTGTGTTTATTACTCTTGTTTGTGGAATGCCCAATTGAATACTAATTCTTCGTGAGCTGGTCGTTGCATCTTCTGCTACTAAATCCAGAATATCTTCTACCTCTTCTAAATCTTGTCGAGTAGCTCGTTCAGATGTTATGTTAACACTGGGAAGCTTTCCGGTCTTGCACAGTTTGTTGAAAACTCTGATAAATACATTTTTATTAGGACGTATTGATGTGAAAACCGTTGACAATATTCTTCAACAGCAGCTGTAGCACTTCCATTACAAAAACCATAAACAAACACAATATTTGCATATTCTAAATTTGAATAAGTGTGTGACATTTTGTAACACTTTAATCGTACAAACTCAAAAATTAATGTTAAATCACTGTCACATTATTAGAACAACAAAGTTATCAAATGTTTCTGAGCCTCGAACATGGCATACTAGGTAAACATTTTTAATTACAGGCGCCCTTCGTAGACAAAGCAGAAAATGTTTAGAGGTGAATGGCGGTATTTTTGAACATTTATTATAAGAACGCTATGATTACCAAAACGTTAATGTATGAAATTTTGTTTATTTTTAATTACGTTATAACTTGAAAAAAAAATAAAAATCGGATAAGAACATTTGAGTTTTTTTACATTATTTTCACGTGTACAATACACTCCTGGAGTTTGGTCCGTTCTTCCCAACTCACCCTGTATATAAAAATAGTAACTTTCTGGATTAGAACATATACCTAAAACACATGCAGTTAAATATCGAGTACAATTCTATTCAGTTTCAATATAATCCTAAGGAAATATAAACAAAACAAATATCAAACAATATCAAACAAATATATCTTTCAGGATATATTTTTTAATATATTTTTACTAACTGGACTAAGCACCCATTTAAACAATAGATTTGGGGTCTTCTCAAAGCCAGTTTTTTTCCACTGGTACGTCCAGATGCAATCTCAACCTAAACAGAGAATAACTAATGGATGCAACTATCAATTTTACTGTTATACATGCCAAGTAAAATATTTTCAACTAAACACTTATTTGAGATTAAAATTTTATTAAGCCAATTTTCTCACAATTCTCTTCAGTCTTATTATAATCACAAATACATGTAAATAGTAAAAACTCAACTTTATTGCTTTTGATGGTAAACACAATTTTTAAAGTCCTTGGAACGAATACCATTTACAAATAAATTTAGAGCCAATTTTATTACTCTTGAACAAATATGTTCAATTTCAACATCAAACATAAAAGCTGCAAAAATCAATTTTATTCTATAAATAAATAAAAATTAAGACTTCCTGCAAGTTTTATCCAAAGATATAGGTATAGAAACGTAGCAAAGCAACTTCATATACAGAAAATTCATTATTATACATGAACAATTTTTCTATACATTTCCATTAGACCCATACCTTCATACCCCTCGTCTGGCTATAAAAATCAAAAAGAGAATAAATAATTCCACCTTGTACACAAGTTTATTAGGAAAAAATGAAAACATAAGTTTTCAAATAAACTGTACTTAAGCAAAAGCTTTGTTCACACCAGCCATGAAGCGTTTCAGAATACATTAGGATTCATGGAACAAAACTTAAAATTATAAACTACCGGAAAATGTTGCATTATTGTATACGATGGGTAACATTTTCTTCAATGGGATTTTTATGATCGGACATATTCGGTCTCGATTCGTATGTACAAATAGTAACGCCATGCTTATGAGCTTCAGAATATTCTCCTTTTAGTCCAATATAGAAAATCCGAGTTTGGTCGGCGCCAAAATTTGATGGAAAATGAATGGTCAGATGATGGACTGTATTGAAAGTTACTACCCTGCAAAAACCATATATTACTTAAAATAAAATATTCCAAGTAATTCAATTACATACTTCGTCGAGTATTCCAAAGCACCAGTTAAATCTGGATGAAGTTCGAATTCCTGTTCTGGAGGAAGCGACACATCGTCAAATGTCATACGTGGCCTGTTTTTGTACCTGTAATCACCAAAACTCATAAAAACCATGGCACTTATGCTGTTTTATGACTTACAGTCTCATTCTTGAAGGATATGATCCAGAATCTTCTCCGATTATTACAATTCCCTTAAGTTTGATATTTCCAGTAAAAGGAATATTAAACAGAAGTTCAGCATCTGCGTCAGACTCGACATACTACAAACAATTAATCAAGAGGACTCATTAATGTTAGTAATTTTTAATTATTTTTATTTCTATTGTGGATTTGAACCGGTGAGAATGACAGGAAACATTGTAACATAACCTCACTTACTTCAACAAAGTTAAGGCGTTCCTCCCATGGTTTAAAAACACTTTTTCCTGAACCTTCTGTTGCTTCATTAAGACACTCTAAGTTAGCTCTGTCAATTTTTGAATATAAGCTATACTGTAGACCCATTTCGGGGGTATCATCATGATTTCTATCACCATCACAACTATTCCCGTGAGGCGCCATTTTTCGAACTGGCAAAAACTTGAAACAGTGGAAAAACTAAGAAGTCCATAAGAAAAGGCGGTAAAATATAAAATTACATAAATATTTTATACTCCTATATATTATATAACACATAAAAGTGTCCAGTTTAAGCAACAACATTTTGAATTAAAGCTGTTCAGTTCCTTTTCAGTCACATCCTTTTTATTAGAAAAATCATAAAAACATTTCTCGATTTAAAAATTGTCAACTTTAAATTGAATTAAAATGTATCTGCATTACTACAATACATATTATTGCTGCGTAACTGTTAACTTACTGTTAACTTATTCGTAAAACTTTTTTTGTTCAATGTGGCAATAATTTCAAGTAGAACACCGCTATTTGTAGAAGCTTATTGCTATTGCAATCAAATTCCGTTAAAACCCGGCCGAACAAACTAAAACCATTGAATATTTTAAAGTAAGTAGAGTATAATATTCAATGCTAAAACTTAAGAGTATATGCACCAAACAGATTTGTTTTACTTGATTTGAACTTCTCTTTGAAATTTTAAGGAATTTTACTAAAACTTCTATTTATTTCCTTTACAAACACGACCTATATAGACTAGAAATAAACTATTAAAAATGGTTTATATTATATTTTTTATTTATACAATAAGTATGGTTCTGTTTATTATTTAATTTAAACGTAGCTTTATAAGGATGCCAACTTCAAAAATAAGCATGTTATAGGTCACTAACTTACAAAATTCTTAGAAGGAAAATGAACTTCGCCAATAGGGAAAAGCCAACGAATATAGATGGCGTAAATAAATTTGCAAATGGCCAGCGTAAACGGGATAAAGTGCATTAGTGGTTGTATGTTTATGCAAGGAGAATGTTGTTATTTTGATGCTAAAAATGTGAGTATGTTTAAGTGAAATTCTTAAATATAGAGTTGCGTGGGCAGTCGACAGATAAAAGAAGGAGAACAGATTCCGGCGTGTTTGCAATCGTCTAGAAGTAATGATCAAGCACACAAAATAAACCCTAGTGGTAAAAATAAAATACAGTACGATAGATATACTTACGAAATAAGAAACAATCATCCCATACGAAAGGTTTACTGGATACGAGTGCAGCCTTTTAAGTTTTTACAAAAACTAGGAATGAAAAAAATTTTTTTGGAACAAGCTGTTTTATTGCTTTTCAAAATATTCGCCTTTGACATTTACACACTTTTGCATGCGTTCAAACCAATTCTCGAATAATTTTTTGCACTCACTGGTATCTCAATAACATGGTTTTTGAAGGCTTCGACAGCTTCGTGAGGTGATGAAAATCGCTGTCCACGCATTTTTGTTTGACATTCGGGAACACCAAGAAGTCGTTAGGCAATAAATCAGATTAATACGGGCAATGAGACATTAATCGATGTCTTTCTCCTTCAAATAATCAATTGTTTGACGTGCTGTGTGAGAGCTGGTATTGTCATGATGAAGAATGATGTGACGTTTTTGGTTGTTTTTCCTGAGTTCATCGATGATTTCTGGCAAACAAATTGTATACCATTCCGCGTTAACTGTTCTTAGATCCTCTAAAGGAATGGTTGCAACATGTCCAGTACAACCGAAGAAACAAGCGATCATTTTCTTGGAATTTCTTCGTGAACGAACAACTTTTGTGGCATTCGGTTCATCATGGAACTCAAACGGTGGATTGTTGCTTAGTTTCCGGTTAATACAAATATATCCAAATATCGTCACCTGGTATGATGTTGTATACGGATCTTGCAGTTCCTCGGTCGATTTTTTTAGCATTTCCTTACCCCAATAATTAACACGTGCCCTTTTTTGAGCTGCGGTCAACTTATCGGGAACAGGTCTTTTCACAGCTAAATGTTGATGCAAAAACGAATGTACTACAGTCTTCGATGTTTTTTGGAATAACAACCGATTTTGGTCGACCTTCACGATATTCATCACTGACAGACGCACGACGACGACGAAATTCTGCAAACCACTTCTTTTCTGATGGTGCTTCATTACCAAAAGTTGAACCAAGCCATTCTATGCATTGTTGTTGAGTTAGGCCTTTACTAAAATCGTAAAAAATCATCCAACGAAAACCTTCACGTGAAATTTACATTTTTTCACAAAATTGCTTTCCTTAAACGCTCACTAAACAAACTACTCGGTCGATTTCTAAGCTGCCACTGTTTTCACAATAACAAATGTCAAATTTTACGAAAATAGTAATGACACATTCAATAGCGCCACCTACTGGTCGTTTATAAAAACTTAAAAGGCTGCCCTCGTACTAACATGTTCGTTGTGATAACTTAATCAGTTTTTGTAACGATTATTCAAGTTCGCAAGAATTTTTAACTTTAAGAAATTGGTAAGTACATTGAAATTTCAGTGATATAATACCTATGTACTACACTCTGGAACACAACAGCAATTTTTACTTTTGGTTTTTTCGTTAAAGAGTAATTCACACAATTCATTCTGACATTTTTATCCCGATTATATGCTCAGTTTCATGTGCAATGCAGCACCCATTAAAAATAAAGCTACGTGTTTGAAAATTTGCTAAAATAATGTTTTATTATTGCGTATGAAATAATCACTATTTCCATTGAAGAAAATCAAGTGGTTGTGGTGTTCGTCTACTGTCTCATCAATTTGTTGTTGTTTGTGGACAAATAACGGCCGTAGGAAGATACGTCGATATCGAGGAGAAAGACGAAATCTAGAGTTTGTTGAAAGACACCATACAGCTTTAACATCTGGAATTATGGTTTCGGGTGCGATTTGCTTCGGTAGAAGATCACCTCTTGTGTTCGTCCCAGGCACTTTAAATGCTCATCGCTATATTCATAATGTCCTGGAAGCGGTGTTAGTACCATTCATGCAGACGTTGCAGTGTTGGGTAGTAACTAAGTAAAAGTAACTCGTTACTAGTAACTAGTTACTTTTCAGTAACTTAATAGTAACTTAATTACTTTTGCGTTTTCAGTAATTGTAACTATAACACGTTACAATTATTTAGTAACTTTAGTAACTGAATATGACAAGTTACCTTTTCATGCTATAAATGTAAAATATTTTAAAATGTTCGGTATTTAATGCGTAGGTAGTATTTAAGGAATTATACTTGAAGCTGAGGAATTTGTTGAAATTTCGAATGCCTTAGTATGCAAATGCTAATACGGAACACAGGAATACCTTCTTGTACTTAGTGGATAATAAATAATATTTGACGGATCCTATTTGGGCGGTGACAGCTTTTTCCAGTAATCTTTAATCCTTTAACAACTAGAAGCTCTCTGAGCAGGTATGCGGATTACTGGGAAATACATTCCTAACGCCTGTGCGCAGGTTGGGGGTGTCTAATTCAGACGAAAATACATTCACGGTCTCTATATTTCAATAATAACGAAAAATAAAAGAGAATTCTGGGAAAATCCCAAAAACATCGCTGAACCAGCGCTTCTAAGATCTAAGCCTGTTCCTTCCCCCACGTATAGAATATTTGCTAATAAACAATTGCTTATAAATGTGTGTTTCTGTTGATATTAAGTTGGTAGTAATTGCATGTACATTAGTAGCGTCTCATAAAAAAAGGTAACTTAAAAAATAACGAGTTACTTTATGGTAACTTAGTAACTTATTCAAGTTACTTTCATAATTCTGTAACTTAGTAACTTACTTAGTTACTTATTTGCCGAGTAACTGATTAACTTACTTAGTTACTTTTTTAGAGTAACTTACCCAACACTGAGACGTTGCCAAAAGGTATTTTCCAACAGGATAACGCACGTCCACACACCGCAAACATTACCAGAACGTACCTCCAATAAGCACAATTGCAAATATTGCCCTGGCGTGCACGCTCCCCGGACTGATCGCCGATCGAACATCTTTGGGACATGGTGGGTCGGCGACTAAAATTATTGCCAAGACCTTCTAACAACTTAAACGAGCTGACACACCAACTTTGAGGTTATATGGAACGAGATACCACAGGAGAACATAGACCACTTGATAGAAAGCATGCCACGACGAGTACCTAAATGCTTGCATTGCTGTTCATGGCGATGATCACATTATTAATTTTGTTTTTCTATTTCGGTTTTATAAAGCCGTTCTAAGCGCACTGTTTTAGCTTAAAAACAGTACGTTAAGGAGGCCTATAATCGTACTGTTTTTAGTTTGTTTTTTTTACGATGTTGGTAGTTCGATTTGAATTTGAAAGTTTGAAATGTCAGTTTCAGCCACCTGTCAGTGCTGCCATAAGTGTTTATAAAAACTCCCTAGTAATCGATTTGACGTAAAATTTTTTACATAAATTTATTTAAAATACTCTTAAACTTCCTCAATAGAAAAAATAGTATAAAGAACACGTTTCATAAGACCACTTGTCGCACTCGTCCGTTGAAAAACTCGACGCTTCGCGTCTCGTTTTTCAAACTTGAACTCGTGCGTTAAGAGAAGGCCTTATGAAACTAGTTCTTTAATATACTATTTCGTTGTTGTTATTGTTTTCTTATAATTGTTAATCTTTTTTTATGAAAACGTGATCATTTCATACGCAATAATGAAACATTATTTTAGCAAATGGGTGGTTCATTTCATATGAAACAAAGTGTATATTAGTACCTTGGGGTTCGTATCCACCAAACAAACATAGACCAACATACATCAACTTCTGTGTTTCACAATGTTTCACATTGAAAAATAAATTTCGCAATTTCGGTAAACTAACTGTCTACACCCGTACGTTTTTACATTATGCTGCTACTTTTTTGGTGTCTTTAAAACCAGATACAACCACCCACACTGATAAAACTGTTTATGTGATAGAATCTTTATCTGTATTGCATATTATCTTTTGCTCTTTACCGCAGTTAAGGTGCCTATCCATCAAAGACATAAATATTTAAGGGGTGGGGGCATATGCGAGCGAAGCAAGCAAAAATATTTTATAGAATAGGGTTGTAGCCTATTTGTTCGTTGTAAAATAAATTGCGTATGGGAAATGATTGCGGGGCTATTCGAATACTCGGTTCCGCACCCTGCTGCCACTTTAACCCTGTTTGAGGTATATAGTGACGGGCGCACTAACCCAGGGGGACCGACGGTTTTAGGTACTCTCCGAGGCACCGTGCGGGTTGCAGCGTTAGAGCGAAGATTTCGGTCACCCATCGTTGATCGTTGTAAAACGTACCTATTTGGGAATTTATACCTATTAGTAAACCCATCAAAAATGTAGATTTTCTAAGTACAAAATGTTTTGCTGTAGTAGGCATCTAACATAGGATTGATTGAAGACGGTGGTTTAAGTATAAGCTTTGACAAACCCCTTACCTCGACGATATTTAGAACACCTAAATACGTATTTCGGCAACTAAGCTTAAATCTTCAGTAGGAACTAACTAAACTAACTAACGTAACTTAGATCAGGGATATCTACTGAAGATGGCAGCTTGGTTATCGAAATACGTAGGTATTTAGCTGTCCTAAATATCGTGGTGATAAATGGTTTTTCCAAAGTTTACATGTCATCTAATATATTTTAAACGACTAATAATAATAATAATAATAATAATAAGGTTTATTCAAACATTAAAAAAACAACATCTATACAACTTATTTGTTTTGTAACAAAATTTTACAATTGGCAGATCATTAGATTATTTTGTCCTAGTCGGTAATGTTTTAAATAAACTAGTATTGCTAACGCAAAAAAAAACTCACAGAAGCTGTGCTTGTGCGTGAGGTGACTCTTATAAGTTATTTGTTTTACAAAGCTGAATAAACGTAATGAAAACTACATACTTACGTTTAAAAATTTTAGGCGTAGTAAAGGGATTAAGGACTATTTTCCAGATATATGACGATCAACATTTGTGTAAATTTCATAAACAAAAGCAAAATTTGAATATGTTGATTTATTGTTGTTTATTGAAATACAATTCATTTTTGCAGTTAATCATATGTTATTAAAATCATAATACTGAACAAAAAATCTAAAATTAACTGTTACTAATTTACGTACTATTGTAATTATACCGTAATAGCAATAAAAACCTTAGTCAAAGACACTCTTGGAATTTTAGTCTCATCTTATCTGGAATTATAAAGATGTTAACATTATAAATATTGTTAACTCTCATACATTAATAACTAATAAGTTTAAATTAATTTATTATAGCAGAAGTCATTACAATTACATATTACAACACTGTGAATTTAAAGATGTTAACAGTGGAACATAAAATTATCATATTAGAATTTTATTTTCATAATAGTTCAGAAAATGAAAATAATGAATGGCAATATTCATTTCACACCTGTTTCACAGAATTTCAACAGCGTTATTCGAATGAGGGTGCAAACCTCACTTATAACAGTTTCTATCAAACTACCCAGATTATTGTGAATAATTTTAGAGAAAGGGGAAGCGTTGAAAGGAAAAGAGGATCAGCAAGACCTATGAAAAGAACTGCAGAAGTTATTGATAATGTTAGGGATAGCATTGACGCAACTCCTACTAAACCGATCAGAAAACTAAGCCAAGATTTGTCATATGGTACTTGTCAAACAATTAAAAAAAAGATTTGTGCATATTTCCATACAAAAAGCAAATGGTGCATCAACTTCAGCGCGTGATTTCCAGCCTAGAACAAATTATTGTCACTAGTTCTTAAACAACGTAAATAATAATGACATATTGGATCTTACTTGGTTCAGCGATGAAGCCTGGTTTCACCTCAATGGATAACCTATGATATGAGAATATGGGCAACAGATAATCCACATATGTTTGAGGAAACACCGCTACATCCAGAAAAGATTGATTTATGGGTCGCTGTTGCAAGAAGACGAATAGTTTACAAGTTTTTGCAGAAAATGTAACTGCCTATTATTATCTTCGAAATATCTTAACCTCTTTTTTCAATGAACTTCATGACGATGAAATTAAAAATGGTTACTTCCAGCAGGACAATGCCAAAGCACATACTGTTAATCGTGCCATACAATTTTCACAGGAATGTTATGATGATCGGTTAATTAATAGACATTTGTTTCCATCAAGGTCACCCAATCTTACAATTCCAGGACGTCTTTCTATTTCCTTATCAAAAACACAATATTTTTAGTAATAAACCACAGAATCTAGAAGATTTGCAAAATGCTATTTCACAGAAGTTAGATGAACTTACCCTAATACTCTGGTGAATGTATTTGAAAATCTTAAGAAAAGAGTGCATTTATGTTTAGAAAACAATGGTCACATTTTCAACATCTTTCAAATAATCGTTTATTACATAGCCCATGACTGCATAACCTCACTACTTCGACCACAGGGACCACAGAACACTTGAGACCGCAGTATAACCTTGAATATGGCTAACTAAAAGTATAGACAAAAACTGGCAAAATAAAGTGTTAATTTTATTATTCTATTAATAAGTAAATAAATAACATAATGAAATGTGAAATGTAAACTGTCAATTATTAATGTATGACAAATAAAAAATATTTTTCTATTTCGGTTTTATAAAGCCGTTCTAAGCGCACTGTTTTAGCTTAAAAACAGTACGTTAAGGAGGCCTATAATTGTACTGTTTTTAGTTTGTTTTTTTACGATGTTGGTAGTTCGATTTGAATTTGAAAGTTTGAAATGTCAGTTTCAGCCACCTATCAGTGCTGCCATAAATGTTTATAAAAACTCCCTAGTAATCGATTTGACGTAAAATTTTCTACATAAATTTATTTAAAATACTCTTAAACTTCCTCAATAGAAAAAATAGTATAAAGAACACGTTTCATAAGACCACTTGTCGCACTCGTCCGTTGAAAAACGCGACGCTTCGCATCTCGTTTTTCAAACTTGGACTCGTGCGTTAAGAAAAGGCCTTATGAAACTAGTTCTTTAATATACTATTATAATGTTTTACATCTTTATAATAAATATTACAGATTAATCTCAAACAAGATTTCAAATTTCCAAGGCTGTCTTTGACTTGGGTTTTTATTGCTCTCACAGTGCTAATAGAGAAAATGTTAAAATAAGTGAGAAATGTTACAACACAAATAAAAATTACATTCTTCTTAAATAAACCTTAGAAAATCTGTGTATTGCCTTACTAATAAAGTTCTTGTCGGCGTCAATAAGGTTTTTAAGGCATCTTGAGATGCACAGTCCGTAGAGCTAATCATTACCCATCGTGGATCCAAGGGGGGGCGCCCATGAACATAGACCAACATACAGCAACATGTTTCAAAACTAAAAGTTGAGCTGAGTTGCTTTATGTTGCATTATGTTCAAATCGCATTAAACAAAAGTTGCTGTTTCTTGGATGTTTTGGTTAAGAGCGGCAGAGGTGGTAGGTAGTAATAATGTGCCATGTGATACTGCAAAGCGCAACTTAATCAGTAAATTCTCGAGGAATGAAAATCCAAGAGCCTCAATTCGTCATCATTCGTAGCAATTGAGCATTTCAAGAAGATCCAAACGACTTCAACAAAAGATCTTGATCTAGGACACACTGCTGGTGATGCTGAATTTGTAGCAAAATCATTTTCTGCGACGAAGCTCATTTTCACCTCGGCGGATATGTTAAAAAGGATATTCTCGCTTATAGGGAGTATATGAAGAACAACCAATCCGAGATGATTTACAATACGGCGTGGTTTTTTGACTGTGAATGTCATTAGACCGTTCTTTTTTAAAAACGAGGATGGCGAAACGGTTACTGTCAATAGCTCTCACAACATGCTGACGAACTTTTTGTGGTGTCAATTGTAGGATATGAATCTCGAAGATGTGTTCTTTCAGCAAGACGGCGCTACATGCTATACAGCAAGAGAAGCAATGGCTTTATTGCAAACTAAATTTCCTGGCTGCGTCATTTCTCGACATGGTGATCATCAGTTGGGCGGCAAGATCGTGCGATCTAAGGCCTTTAACCTTTTTCCTTTGGGGCTTTATAAAGAACAGAGTCCAAGCGAACAATCGGCAGCCGATCGACGAATTCAAAAACAATAATCGTGGATTTATTACTAAAACTGTACCGCAAGTTCAAAATGGGACACCATTTATAATAAAATCTTCCACGGTTTACAGTAACAAGGTATAAGAAGAGATGAAGATTAAGTAAGTAAGTTTCCAAAACTCTACTTTTAGATTGGACAAACTCCTAATCCCTGCAGTCTGTGGAGCATAGTGTGGCTAATGGCAACTGTTTGTAGGTAACAAGGATTATGTTCCTTGTATATTTTAGATACAGTTTAACCTTAAGAGGATCCTAAACCAACCTGGGAATTCACTATCAAATGTAACTTTTACATCGGCAAACCATTATATTCCCTTCCCTGTACCTCCCGGTTGAAAACGAACCGCAACCAATGTAAAAGGCACTGCATGTAGTGTACGACAAATTAAATTGGGTCTGTTCTGTTTTTATTAAAGTTTGATCAATTTTGACAAGGATTATTGCCGGAACATTTCCCAATACCTTTAATATATTGCCAATGATTACACAATCACAACGAAGTTAATCTTAACTTCTGAAATAATATTGTATGGGCTGACAAGGCTATATTTACTGGAATCTGTAACACTCATAATACGCACTAAGGAGCTCAACATAATCTTCATTCAAAGCAATAACAGAGTAGTCAAATGTGTTTCAACGGTAATGTTTGGGCTGGAATAATTGAAAACTGATGAATAAGTCCATTTATATTTCCACGTTGTTTAAATGTAGAAAGTTATGCCAGTTTTTAATGAAAGATGTAACTAGTTTATTAAAGGACGTGCCTTTAGCAATTAGGAGAGATATGCCGTACCTACCAAATGAATAGAACTGCAGCACTCTGAGGATTCACGACAAGACTATGGCTTAAAAAAAATTATCCAAGCAGATGGCCTGGTCGTGGAAGACTCACCAGATAGATCACCCATCTTAAATCCTCCAAACTAATTTCTTTGGGGACTCCTCAAAGATATGGTTTATCAGACGCCCGTTGCAAATGAAGAGAAATTAATTACCAGAATTACTCAAGATGCCGCATTTATAATCGGCAGTAATATGCTTCAAAACTTGGTAGCAAGCATTATACAACAGCTTATCAAGTGTTCTATTCTGTTCTTCTTTTTGAGCCGCTACCCCATAGGATTTACTTTCTTTTGTTTCCATAGTCTTCCTCTTTCTTCCATAGCTGGTTTTATATTAGATTCCCAAGCTAAGAACGGTTTGCCTTTTTTTGTTCTTCCCGCTTGAAAACCGATTCATCCACTTTTCTAACCATCTACCGTCGGACGTGTGCATACCATTGGAGTGCTCTATTTTCTAAAGTTTTTGTACTGAGCAGGTGACTTCCATCAGAGGTCTACTGTTCTAATTTTATGTCTTATACTTTTTGTAAGTGGCCACATCTCTGCTCCATACAAAACGATTTTCTTCACCACGCTCTGCAATACTCGTTTTATTGTGTCATATTAATCCATGTTGCCTTTTTCCCCATATCACCATAAAATCTAAGCATTTTAAAAGTGATATGAACAAAGTTATTGGTACATTGCAAATTAATCAAAATGTATGCTTTAATGTAAATAGATTCCACCATGGGAAAGTGAGTGACATTTAACATGTCAGCCCTATTTTGTTGTCTCTGTTATGTGGTTTCATGGTCGCGCCTAAAAGAAAATAACATTCAGGTAGGAATTTGTAAATTATTGTTAGGGAAATCGTTATGCTAATTTTAAAGCTGGTGTCCGCATGCAATGACCACGTGATTAAAGTATTAATTTAGATTGATTTGTATTAATCAAGTGTTTGATACTAAAGGTTCAGTAATACGGATCAAATTTCCAGATATAAAAAGATCTGCAAGATCACTGAACTCAGAAAACACTATAAACCGTTCATACTATTACAGGTTATGTTCTCTATATTATAAACATAAGAGAAAGTGCTGTCCCTAGAGAAGAACTATGACGTTACCTAAATTTAATAATTTTTAGAAGTGTAAATTGGTAATGTTTCGTTATTGAAACGCCATTTATTTTAGAAATACAAAATATATGGGACTTATTAGATTCGTCTAATGGACTTTAAATTTCTGAAATGAAATGTACGGAGTAGAGTACAATACATTTTGCAAATAACGATTGTCCTGTATAGGATATTAAGTTGTGTTTCGCATGCGGTTTTGAAGACTAGGAGCCAATAATAATTTTCCGAAAATTTAAACTAATTATGTTTCTTAAACAATTCAATAACACAGATACTATTGCATTTAGGCAGTCACAACTTGATATAACATGAATAGTTCATTGATGTTGAATTAAAAAGTATGAAAATATACAGAGTGTTTCGCTTAAAAAAAGTTTTGTTTTGGCCTGGTACATTTTTACGGAATAGAATATAAAATATTTTTAAATATAAATCTGGATAACTCTGCTTAACAATGGAATTAGATGTTTTTATTATTAAACGGCAATCGTACAATCTAGCACTGTTGGACCACCCTGTATATAGTAGTGAGTTTTAATTCATAACACTGCGCGGGAAATTCAAATTTTAAAACCTCGAATATTACGCAATTTTTTGAAATAACACGAAGAAATAGATTCCAACCCCTCACATGGGGTGCATCAAAGTTTTAATTAAAAGGCCAACGAACCCAATATCCCTATCAAAAGCACCCACCACACATTTTTGCTCCCTCAACCCTAACACGCATACCAATGCGCTGATATAGATACAATCTTACCGACGGCGTTACGTCACACGTTAGCGCACCCCAATCGGCGTCGTGGCGCAGTCGAATCCTGTCGTGTTATCAGACGCATCCTTTGTTATCATACAGCTGTTTGTATTAAAAAGATGACCACCGTACAACATTCTTCTACAAATGTTCCGAGAGAATTTCATATTCAGAGGTAAGCGATTTTTAAAATAGGGGATTCCCTGTATAAACATCGCGATATCGTTTTTATTTGCATAAGTTATGTTGTATTTCCATGCAGAAAATTGAATTAATATTATACAGTATCGACAATCGATCGATAAGCTTCGTTTGCAATTTAAATACCTACCCGCATTGATAGGTAACTAGGTTCCGGGACTTTAAGTAAACTCTTTTTTTTAAATCGTTATTTGCAGGGGAAGAATGCAAAAATGGCCTGACCCAGCTTAAAAAATAAACAAAAAGTATTCAAATTTATTTGCATTTCATTCAACAGTACTAATTTTAAAAATAAATGTCAGGTCCTGTTAATGGGGAACTACCTAACGAAGCAAACTTAATTGTACTGATTTCCATTCATTTTTTTGTCGAATTTAATTGAAATGCCGTATGTATTTTCTGATCATTAACAAAGGCACACCCCGCTACAGACACGTCCTTGCTTTATCAGAAACTTGCCCGCGTTATTGATCTGGCGCGTTACTAAGGGGTGAAAAACATGGACGTACTCCAATGTTTTTCATTCACGCTGGTTCAATTAATTTGACAACTCAAAATTGGATTGTGTATTAATAGTCTAATCTAAAACATCTCGATGGTACTTTTCAGGGTGGGTACGTCCCATCAAAGCTGGGAAGAATCGTCAGACTAGCAAATGGAGTCTTCCGAAATTTCCGATATGGAAACGGAACAGTACGAACATAATCCTTTGATATACGGCTGTGACGACTCTTGGACTTGGAACCGCAGCGAAAGGAGTCCAGAGGTTAAGCTTTACGGAAGTTCTTTCAAAACAGCTCATTTTCACCCCAACTGGAGCAGCGGGACCGCGGCTGTTAGGGGCACAAAGATTTTAAACAATGGGAGATTTTTCTGGGAGCTTCGCCTTTCGCAAAGAATTTTTGGAACGAGTATGATGTTTGGTATTGGTACCATCGACGCGCGTCTACATGCTGATTCTTTCACCAATCTCCTGGGGGAAGATTATTACGGATGGGGGCTGTCCCATAAAGGACTGTTGTGGCATGGGGGAAAATGGTACAACTACACAAAACCCTTCCGAGAAAACGAAGCAACTACGATAGGAATTTTATTTGATGGAGTGAACGGTACCCTTACCTACTACAAGGACGGAAAATGCTTAGGGATTGCTTTCAGGGGGCTCAATGAAGTTAAGGAGAATTTATATCCCATGATCTGCTCAACTGCTGCGAAAACTGAAATGACATTAGGATGCACAAAAAGGGAATTTGTCAATTTACAAGACAGGTGTAGAGCGATTATTATTAAGAACGTTCAAGATAAGTACGCAATTGATAAACTTTTAGTGCCGCCAACTATAAAAACTTACTTGTTTGAAGCTATTATAGAACTGGAAATGCAGCCCTTTCAACCCATTGATGACAATGTGAATAAACAAGTTGATTCCATTTGATCGTTAATAAGAACCGTCAAATGAAGACTCGTCAGTCTTAATTGATAAATAGTTTTATTTTATATCTCACTAAATTTGAATATTTTTGGTACTTTTGACCTTACATCTTAATGGTCAACACATTTTTTAATAAAATAAAAATGAATAATTGTTCTCTAAAACTTAAGTCGGTATTACTTATGGTTACTTCATTAGCTAGTCAATAAACAAATCAAAATGATTAATAAGTTTAAAAAAATCAAAATTAATTTTAATATTTATTGTTCTATTATAAAAACTGTAATACCTTAAAAAATTTACATAAAAAGTATTATTTTAAACAAGTAATTATCTAACTAACTGAGACTGTTACAACGCAATCAAATAATGATTTAAGTAAAAAATTTCTCATAAAAGTTTCCAAAATATCGTCAATGGAATACAAATTTCAAAATTATTTTAATGTAATTTGACTGCAGTAACTCATAATTAATTGAATTTTTTATGTATTGTACCCAGCAAGGGGTAAAACCGAATTTTACATACTTTTTATGCTATATCGCAAATATTTTTCTGTTTTTACGGTTTTTCTACTGGATGTGATACAACTTGATATAGTTCGTGTAAATCAAGAAGTGTAACTTCAAGGTATTACAACCCGTGAACAAAGATGCCATGTGTATATAATTACTAAGTTATATGAATTAATTTAATGTAATAATTTTGAAGGGACACAAGCCAGTGGTAAATGTTACCTGAAGCTAGTTAAGTAGGTATTTAAGTATTAATGAGGAAGTTGTTTGTTTTTCTCTTGTATTTAAACTTCTGTTGTTCCTGATAACCTAGTCTGTTTATTTACATTTATAATTATTGCCATTTTTATTAGCCTTAATTAAAAATAAATGTCAAATTTAATTGACAAGTTGTGGCTTTGTTACAGTACTTATTCTGTTGATGGCATTCCTGACAAGAAAGTATTGCACCGAGTATCCATAAATGATTGTACGAGCATCCATTCAATTTCCAATTATTTTTAGGATACCTGAGTATTATTGTAACGATTGGTAAATGATTTTGGAATTCTAAAGTCATGTGTGTCTCTAAAGTCATTTATGGACACCCCATAGATACTTTTAGATAAGTTAATTAAAGCCTTAGTTATTAATATAAGTAATTATGTAAAAACTGTAGAAACTCTAGAAATATACTTAATATGTAATTTTATAAAATAGAAATAAGCAACTACGTTTGTATAAGTCCTTTTGTTATTATTTTTTAAAGCGGCGTTATGAAATCTGGCCAAAGTGTGCAATATTATTTAATGTGTAATAAAATATCTGTCAGATTTGTGAAAATTCAGTATTTTAAGTCCATGCGTTAAAGCATTAAACTGTAAAATAAGTACAGATTATTATTACCTACCTACACTTTTTTTGTTACTGTAGGTATTATAATTTTCATTGCATTTTTCAGCTCATTTAAAATGTAATCTAAAAGCAGCTGTAATACTTGTTTTTGGTGTTCATTAGCGATAATAAAATTATTTTTAAATATTTGTGCTTTACTCAGAATTATCAAAGCAAAAATGAACTAGACACCCTACTTGAAGTTTCACATAATAATGGTGGGGCTCTACAACCCATGAAGGAGTTCGATCTGCGAGCTGGAAGTACCAAATTCATCACACGTGGTCATGTGGTGGGCATCACGCTGAAGACACCGCATTGGTACCCCTTGTTCATTCGAACGCAAGTACTCGCGTACATTGAGTCGAAGATTTGAACACCGCAGCCCAGTGCTCTAACCACACTTTTATCAACTTCCAATAATAATCTCTGTATAGGTTGGTCTGAAACACAAGCAAAAGCAAATTTCTTTACTTTGAGTTTACACTACCAGACCATGGAATAGTATATTTCATTAGGAGTCTGGAAATAAGGATTTTTCCGTGCGCGCGTGACAAATTCTCGTGTGAGGCGAAGCCGAACACGGGAAGTCATGCAAGCACGGAAAAATCCATTTCCGGACGTGTAATGAACGATACTTTTTATTATACTTATCTGAAAACAACGCAAAAAAGGATAAAAAGTAAATTTAGAACATTTTATTTTCAAAGTAATCATAATACATCGTAATAGTACCATGGGCGCCGGCAGAAACTAATCCAGGAGGGGGCAAAAAAATTACATGCAGTTTTTTTCTACATTTTAACACAAAATTACTTAAAATAAGAAACAAATAATAACAGTAATAAACACTGTAGGTATACAAAACACTAGTATTTAGTGTGTGTATACATATTTTAACATTTATATTAAAAATATTTGTATAAATGAACTGAAAGTTAAAATCTTTGGTGCTATAACAGAGATAACACTAACACGTCATAAAAATATTATGTAATTTTACTCAGACGTACCCAAACTAAAAATAAAAAAACAAAAATAAATAAATTTGTTCTCTTAATGGATTGCGTCATTATAAAAGCGTCAATCTTTGTCAACAGTATACCTACATTTTTAAAACATATAAACAAAAATAAAAATATTTATCTAGTACTACATAACAAATAAAAACTGTGAAAGTATTAAACCGTTGATTAAACTTCTCAATCAATGATTAAACTCTTTACCTAAGAAAAGACAAATTTTAATCTTCTTCGGTCTTGAGCAAATTTATCGAGTTCTGTCTCGATAAATTGGGCTCTATCGTTTTTTTCCTATGTACACTTTTTTTTCAATCATACTACCCCCCCCTCCCCCCGGAACCGCTTTCGTATTACTTCAGGGGGGTGCGGGCGTCCCTTACACACTAACGATGTATGCAGCATGCACCCTAAACTTAACTAACTGAAGTGCGGTCGCCCCAGCTGAGATTCGAAACCACAGCGGAACGACTACAATTCGCGTGGCCTTGACGGCAACGCGTTGCCGCGCTAGACCACCGAGGCCCCTATTCCTATATACACTAAGTAAGCATAAACCGGCTAAACGATTCTCGTCCATCGTCGACCTTAACCAAGTTTTGACCCTTCTTAGAGTACTGAAGGAACGTTCAATTGAACAAGTCGTGGGTGGTAGGAAAAGGAAAACTTTTATTGCATTAGCAATTGCAGGGAAGAATTGACATTCTTCGGTACTGTTCTACTAATTTTTGTATAATTTCAGCGTTTAGATTTAAAACATTAGATGGATGCAAATTTACTAACGAAAATGCAGTAGTTGTATCTTCGGAAAATCTTGTTGTTATTGAGCTAATCAGGGAATCTAAATACGGAATACAAATAGATATTCTAATATATGTTTCCGGTGAATCCGCTAGGATATTTGATCTCATACTAACACGCTGGGTTATTCTGGGTATTTTAAATTCTATATATAAAATATATTTTCGTATTTCTGGCATTTTTTGGTATAATTTTCAAGAATTTCAAGTATGTATGTTTAAATATTTAAATGCGCATTTATATAGTATTTTAATGTTACAGGGGGGGGCAACTGCCCCGTCTTGCCCCCCCTTGCCGGCGCCCATGAATAGTACCAAACATGATTAACATTTCCATAGCAACGATATATTTATTATCGGCATTGTTTTATTTTCTGTCAGTTTAATTCATGTTAGTTTTAAAAAATGTACTCGGAAGAAAATCCACTTATTCCTATGAACATATTAGAGCTAGCGGCACAAGCCAGTGCTGATTTGTTACCAGCAAAATCCAGGATTTAGCGCACGGAAAAAAAACGGAGATCGGGAAAAATTTTCCGTGCGCTGTTCTGAAAATGCCACCTTTACGTCTTTGTAAAAACAGATGAAAACAAGGTGTTTTCAGATAAGTATAATAAAAACAATATTAAGTGCAAACCGGAAATGAATATAGCTAAACAAGTTAATGTTTAAGTCATTGAGATTATAAGTTTTGAATAAACGCACATTAAAATTAGAAAATTCGACAATAGAGAGTTTCGCAAAAACTCGCCCGGTTTGTATTAAAACCTTCTTAGCTTTAGAAAAGAATATTACCAAACATATAACTACCACATCCGGTTCCGAATTCTCTTTACAAACTTATTGTATTGCTAATACGATTTTGATGAAATTTAAAATTTAGAGGTTAAATAAGAAATTCTATAAAGCCACAAGCGAAAGTTAGAAACATTTTTTTGGTCGCTGATTACTGCTATAGCTAATACAAAGCGAATAAGTTTTTGCCAAACTCAATATATTTTAAATTTTCAACAAGAACAGCCTTTTTACTAATTGTTGATCACCAAAAATTCTAGGCACGGTATAACTCTAACGACTAAATAATGTAACGTGATGTCACCAGTGGAAGGAATCAGTGGCGTGCGCAGAAATGTTGTCTGGGGGGGGTTAAGCGTATGGGAGGGGAGGGTAAAGGGAGGGGGAGAAAAATCTAAGATGGGTAATTAAAAAATATAATAAAAATCCAAAGATAAAACTATTCTTAAAAAGAAACAAAACTGATTTTACAAAACCTACAATCCAAAATCAAGTCTTCGTTTTTTGGATTTGGCCAAGTCATAAATTACTTCGTCAATACTAACAGGAACTTCTCTGTGAATGTTAAGAAGTGCTAAACCATTTAACCTATCTTGTCCTGTTATGTTTCTTAAATAAGTTTTTCTTAAAGTTGAAAATGTTCTTTGTATTGTATTGTATGAATTGTAATAAATATTTTAAGAAGTTTAGCAACATTCGAGAATAGTTTGAGATGTCTTTCTCTTAAGTAAACTAATGAATCTATTGCACTTTTCGGGCTTTCAGTGCTTTCATTTAGCATTTTTTTTTCCAAAGCTTCACCTCCCCTAATATTATGTCAAAGCTGTGAGCATCTAAAACGTGTTCATAAAATATATATATAACTTTCGTAATTTTTCCTCGTCGACTACATTCGTTTTTGCATTTGGAAAGATTACATCAAAACGTGCTAAAATGTTTTCATGTTTCAGTAGTCGATCTTTCAGATGTAATATAAAGGAGTCTAAGAAGGGTATAAAAATCGTTCGCCTGTAATACTCTTCAGGTGAAGATAATGGTACATTTTCCCGTTGCGTTTGTCTGGAGGTAGTTCGAGGAACTGTTATCTCAACATTATATTTTTCGCATATTTTTACTGCCTGGCTAAACATTTGCTTAAATTCATTTTCAGCATTTTCTCAAATGTTACGTAAAGTATTTCCGACACTTCTTGCAAGGGCAACAGCGCTACCCAAGTCAGTATTAATTGTTTGCAAAATTTTGCATAGTGGCAAACTAATGGAAAAGATTTTAGCAAGTATTTGTAGTGTTATCTGAAATTCAATGGTTAAAACTACTTTAACTAGTGTATACGCATCCTCTATCACAACAGTTTTATATTTTGTTCAAAGAACTAATAGCTACTTCTTGTAATTTCAAATATGTCAATACGGAATCATGCCTCTCCACCCATCTTGTCTGACACAGTTGCCTCAATTTTTTTCTTTGTATGAGGACACAATTCCTCAATTTCTGTTTGGAAGACATGCTGTCGTTTCCCAGTTCTAAAAAAATTGGCAACTTTTGCTAATGTTCCCATACAATTTCTTATTTGAGAGACGTTGCAAGCATCGGATATCGCTAAATTTAAAGAATGCGAAACACAGTGAACATACAGAGCACAACTGTGTTTGTCGCGTACGTAGGCCTGGACGCCATGAAATACACCACTCATAGCTGACGCACCGTCATATCCTTGTCCAATCATATAGTTACAATCAATATTAAGCTCTGACAAAGTAGTCAAAAGAACATTCGCTAAATTTTCTCCAGTCATACTTGTTACGGGAACAAACTTGACGAAGTGTTCCTCAACTTTTAAACTAGATTCATTAAAAAAACGTAAACACAAAGAGAATTGCTCAATACCTGAGACATCAGTCGATTCGTCAGCCAGGACAGAGAACAATTATGTTTCATTAATTTTCTCAACTATTTTGTGGGTTATGATTTTGCCGCATGTATAAATAATTTCGTTTTGCGTTTTTGCACTTAAGTATGTTGCGTTTTTTGACATAGTTTCCAGGTGCTTTTTCAATGATTGATCTCCAGAACGTAACTTCGATCTTAGTATTGCTCAAAAATTTCCTTCGTTCTCTACTGTTCTTCAGCAGATTCAATAGAGCCAGAATCTCGGTGTCCTCTTAGTGGAATGCACTGACGTCCGCATAAAATAATTGTATCTATTACAGGAACAATTTTTTTTCGGTGTTGCTCTCTTTCTTGCTTTGCTTTCACTTTTGAGCCTTGGGGGGGGTTTGAACCCCCGAAACCCCCCCCCCATGGGCACGCCACTGGAAGGAATACACAACTTCCTTACAGAATCGAAGAACAGCTAATAGGAGGCCTAAGTAATTAAATTTAGAGTTGTTTTTAATGTAGAAAATAGAATTTTATATATAGTTTGGCTCTTTCACTACAGAGAGGGCTCTTGATATGACACTTAATTGTTTTGGGATGGGGCCTCAATTTATTGCGGTTTTCTATGCCTCGTAAAACTTTACTACCACACATTCAAAAATCCTTCAAATTATGACCTTTTTCTAGAACCGAAACTGTTAATGCAGTCTTTACAATTAAAATCTTTTAATGAGGAAGTATTTATTTCTATAAAATGTCCTATGCTTTCTAAACACTGAAATTTAAGCAACAAGAATATTTTTGTAATCAGGGAAAATGCTGGCAGAACTTCATATTTACACTATCTATGTTTAAAATTTAATACCTATTTCAGGTTTGCAACTGTTTTTAAACATATAAATGGGAAACAAATAATTTTCCAGGAGGGGGAAACTGAAAAATAGAAAAGAACCTTTTAGGTCATTTTAAGCAATTGTAGGTATAGTCACTATTTTTTTATCTAGGTGGAATTATATTGTATTTTAAAATATATTTACTTTTTATAAATAGATATTTTTGAACATGTACTTGTTTATCACATAATTCTGTTTACTGTAGTACATTAGATAAAATATTTTGAACTTTTTAAAATTTAAGAACCTATTCCTTAATAAAATATATCGGCAATTTCTAGAGATTAAAAGAATACATATTTCACATTTTTAAGATAATTTAATTATGTAACACAATAATTATTTGCAGATAAATAGGTACCTGTACGGCAAGAAAGCCTTGCTTGTATTTAGTTATGCGTAATTTTAACCATTCATTAGACATGTTTTAGTAGAATACTTACTTAAAACAGAAGGAATATCATATATATTTTGTCCAATTTATATTTTCTTTTAAAAATCCTAATGAATTATACTGAACAGACTAAAACATTTTCCTTAGAAATGGTATTAGGTAGTCATTAAACAAGTGAAAATAGAGTTTGTATATTTAAACGCACATCCCTTTGCTTCATGGCTACATTTATAAATTCACTAAAAAGCTAGAATCTCCAGAGCTACTTTTCGACTTGTTCGAGGGCGACATCAATCTAAAAATGGCTGAACTGTTGCTTCAATATTAATATTACAGATTCTGTTCATCAATACTTGTCAAAAGTGATCAGAAAACGTGCAAAAAAAAAACTTTCATTATTCTACGTACAGCTTTCATCTTGTAAATTCGTTAGGGGGAATGATATAAATTAAAAAATACATCGCATAAAAAAATTTTGAACTTTTTTTCAAAGCGTTTGGTATACCAACCACTCAAAAATTCACATTACCTAGGTTTGTTAAGTGTAAAATCATTAGATACAACAAAAATTAGAATTTTAGAAGCGTGTTTTGCTTAAAAATAAAGAGGTTTTCTAATGTAGCGACATCTATTGGTTCTTCACTTCAAGAAATTGGTTTTAGAGTTCACAGAGCAGCAAATATTCCATTAGGAATGTGCTTGTAAAGGATGATGTAGTGATGGTTGCTTATTAAATATAATACAAGAAATTGGTCCTTAAAAGCAAAGCTAATTTATAAAAATGTATCCATGTAGAACGTTCAACTTTATTCGACTGCCTTCATTAATCAGAAATACAAAATGTTTTCAAAGTACACATCAGATAATACACAAAAACTTTTTTAAATAAACAAATAATGTGATTAGATACTAGTTTTTGATTCCTTAGCGCTCTGCAAGGCTTGAGTGATATACAACTTGGCTAACGATTGAGAACAAAACTGGGATATATGCTGGCTGTAAGTATTGATTTGCCCTGCAATAATCATAGGATTTAGCCTAGGAGGAACCGGATGAGGACGGAAAAGCTTATTAATATCCTCTTCTGGCAGTGGGGGCTCATCTTTGGCTGCACGGGCAGCATTCTCTTGAGACCGCTTCTGCATCCACCTGTGCTTATCCTGTTGCTGTCTGCTGACCAACTGTTGATAACGGTTGAACTTAATTGCTTCTTGATTGAGCTCATCCACACGATCCATAAGGCAACGCAGCTGACCTTCTAATACTGATGCAGTGCCCAAGTCGAGGAACTTTGAACCTTGTTCCTCTGGCACCATCTCGGCCAACTCAGACATCATTATGTTGGTAAGAGCTGAATTCTTAATAACAAACGGAACTTCAACAAACAAATTCTCAAAGCCAACCTTCAGTTTAAGCAAGGTTTCGGGTGTGAATTCACCCTCCTTGTACATTTCGATAGCTTGTGGAGTAAGGCGATATGCCTTCAGAGTTAGGAAACCCCGACCTGACTTCTGCGAGTCATAAATCACCACAACCGACTCCTCAATGGATGTTTGGTAATGATACTGTGATTCTAACAGTGGTAAACTTAAGAAGTTACCAACATCAGCACTTTGATACCAGCCTACATGGAAGTGGTCTACGTTGACCCGTCTCAAACGCCGCATCATTGCCAGCTGGTATTCTTCCTCATCCATCGTATCATCGGTGTGTTTCGGGAATGGAAAGCAATTAGTAATTTCCAGACGATTGTCCACAACCAGCCCCAAAAGTGCACCTTGTGCTATATCCATATTGCTTGCAGCTTCTTCATGGCAATGTTTGACTATCTTCATGACGGCCTAAAATGATTATTTTTATTATATACATAGGATTTTTGCGAGACCTTAAAGCAAACACATGGCTATTGGGAAAACTGTTATTTGGGTCTACAGTGGAGTCGTATTTATGTTTCTGAAATACGTAATTAAGTGCATTTATTAAATTTGGTATTTACCAAGCCATCGGCCTGCACATAAGCGATTGTTGAATCATTTTCTGGCACCCGCCTTGATGGACCGCCACGAGTAGCCATTTTCTTGACGTTATGAGGAAAACTTTGAGGTTAGAAAACAGTTGCTTGTAAAAACAGCGTTGCCAACTACACCGACATATTACTAATTTTTATTATTTGGGTCAGTTCAATGATCTGCCCAGGGCCGAACTGATAATCGGAATGTCTAAGAAAATAAATTTCGAAAGGCCCACCTAGTAACCACTGTACCTATTATATTTTTTTAACATTCGTTTTTGGCGCTAATTCATAAGAACGTCCCCATGATTTATTTTATTAAGATTTTCACATGGTATTAACATGTTATCACGCGTAGCCATTTTCTTGATTTTAAAAATTAATAAGTACCTGCTATGAGTCCATAGTACCACATAATTAGGTTTACCCAGTTTGCACTTTTATATGTAATTTATGTCGAATTTACAATTTTCATTAGCAGTGAGAACTTAAACGTAAATATGCAATTCATAGAAACACAATTGCTTCAACTGTATGCACCTATTTTTTGGGTTCTGTACTGATAGACCTCCACAAGCAACAATTTTCTTGGTGTTTTGGTAAAGATTTTGAGATTATACAACGACTTAAGGACCGGAATTGGGAATTAGTAGTACCACTGCCTCCAAATCTATTTAATATTATGTCTTCCATTTTTTAAATGAATTCATTATTATCATCGTACTGTAGTTTAACATAATTGTTACTGTAATTTTTTTAGGACATCCATCCAAATCAGGTGATATGTTCAGCAATACTAAATTTGAAAACTCGAAGAGCACAATTTCAGAGATGGACGATATGAAAATGATATTAATAATAATACGGATATATCAGCATGACTTAATTGAACCTTTTTGTAAAATTCTGATAATTGTGTGTAAAACAATAAAATGTTGGATAGGAATGACCAACTAGTCTTTGATATTTGTGATAGCACGTACATGTTAGTATATTTGAAAGCAAAATTAAAAGAGATATCTAAATATATGAAAAAGACAAACAAGTTGCAAAACCAAATCGTGGTATTACAAGAATTAACTAAACCCTCGAAAATTAAGAATGGGATTTACGGGTATAATTTACTAATACCAAAGAGCATATAACTAGTTATATTATATGCTCTTTGCTAATACTTAGTTTTGCATCGGGCGTATCCAGCTAAAAACTGAAGGGAGGGGCAGCTTTCTGAATCAACTTCTTTCATGGTGGAAGGGGGTCCATGGGGGAGAGGGGCATGCAATAATACACAATTACAAAAAAAAACGCTTTTTATTAATAAAATTAATTTTTGAACAGTAGTTTACGAGGATTAGTTGCAAATTTTCTAAATACACCTTGCACTAATTTGTTCCCTTGTTTGCGAAAACCCACTGACAATGAACGACATGAACGTATAGCATGGCTAACCCATTTAACTTATTTTCACCAATAATGCTTCTAAGTCATGTTTTAATTCGGCGAATGGAGCTGAATGAACGCTCTATAGTGCTTGTTGTGCAGGGTTGTGAAAGCAAAATCGGTAGCGCCTTTCTAATAGTTGGAAAAAACCATTCGCTCTTTTTTAAAACCTCGATGATATCTTATCTGGCGATATGGTGATTATGCTGGACACATATTTGTATTATACACGTACAGGTTGTAGTTCTTGTAACTTTAAACAGATGGTCGAGGGTCTCTATTTCGTAATTAGTTTCTTTCAAAATGTTGACATACCAACAATCAATCTATTATAAATTTTACAAAAATTTGTTTATACTTTTTCTGTTTATTGCAATTTTGCCACCTTGGAAGGGGGGGGGGCAGCCCCCTCCTAGATACGCCCTTGCCTAAATGCACAGTGCAGTAAAACATTTGCATGTAAAATCCAGATGTAGCTTTTTCTTCCTTGGGGGCTAACTATTTGTATTTTGTAATGCGAGGGCTGTTCTTATTCTGCTGAGTCTAGTAAAGTATAAACCAATTGACAAAACACATTTATTTATAATTTTTCAAAGTAATCCCCTCCACAGTCAATGCATTTTTGCATCCGTGAAAACCAATCTTCAAAACATTTTCTCCAATCTTCCCGCGTTAGGTTATTTATTTCATTTTTAAATGCGTCAACCGCTTCTTCGGCCGATATAATACGTAAACCCCGTAACTTATTCTCTACACGCGAAAATAAAAAGAAATCGTTAGGTGCTCGGTCTGGACTATACGGCGAATGACCCATTATTTCAATGTTTTGGGTATTCAAATACACAGTTGTTCGAGCAGGACGTTATTCGTCAACATTTTGAAGAACTTGAGGCAAACAAACTGTAGTGTACCATTCAGCATTAACACTACGACGATCCTCCGGTGCTACAGTGGAAACATGTCCAGTAATTCCAAAAAATGTGGCGACTATCTTTCTGTTTCGGCTTCTTTCACGGACACTTTTGTTAGAGCCGAATCGTTCTCAAAGACCCAAACTGCCGACTGTTGCTTTCTTTCGGGATCATAGCAGTATACCCAGGTTTCATCACCTCTAATGATGTTGTACACCAAATGAGACGATTCATTGTCAAAGCGATCCAGCGTAGATATCCACCATGCCATACGGTTTTCTTTTTGAACTGGAGTCAAATTGTGGAGAATCCAACGCTTAGCTAACATTAGATGTTTCTGTAAAATGGTGTCAATTGCTTTCACATCAATCTTTAAGTTGCTTGAACACTCCTGGCAGTAATATGCCGGTCCTCTTCAACCATGTTTCGTAAAAGACCAATATTCTTTTCGGTAACTGCTGTTTTTAACTTAGGAGTTCGAAAGTTGTCATTTAAGGAAAGTCGACCACGTTGAAATTGTACCACCACTTTACGATCGCTAAGGAACACGACTACTTGTCACCAAACACTCGACTGATTTCCTCAGAACATTCTTTACGGCTTAAGACACGCGTGAGACTGTACAAAATCACAGCTCGATAATGTTCTTTATTCAATTCCATGATTTCTTGGGGAGAGGATTGCTTTAAAATTATGTATTTTAAAAACCTTCAAGTATATTATTTGACAACTTTCACTATTAAACCTGTAAACAACTACGTTAAAACGTCAAACAAAATTTGTTTCAAAATATCGCAGTCTGCTAGATAGGCTCAGCGGAAAGAGAACAACCCTCATATTATATTTAAGGTATGTGAAATTAATAGCTGGACCAATGTTTTAAAATTTTATGTGTGTAACTTACTCATCAAGTTTGAAAATTAGAGCCTAGTTTCGTATTAATAAGTGCACCAGGGGCGACTCAAGTGCGAAAATTAGGAACTGTTTTCAACAATATCTTTTACATTCTTTTGTTTTTCTAATTTTTGATAACATAATCTTATTCTTTGTGCAAAAGTACCCAAAAAAAGTACCCTTGTTAAAAGTAGATAAACTTAAACGTTTTCGAGATAAGCAATTGTTATAAAAATTGAGGTGCCGTGAAAATTTGGAAAGTTTGTACTATATGGGTTAAATTCGTAGAACAACAGGACAACAAAACAACAAAAAACTCATATAAACGTTTGTCCGCAAACGCTTAGAATTCAAGGTACAACCAATTTAGTGTTAATAAGTGAGATAATTATATTTAGATAAAATATTTGTTGTTGTTTCTATGATTTTTGTTTATTATCTTGTCTGGAAAATTCACATTCGCCCACAAGGTCAGTCCGCCCCTGTTTTCAAGGAATGTTCAATGAAAGACCAGCAAATTTAAATTCGAGGGATGGCAACCCTGTCCCCTCATCTGTCAATGTCAGCTGACCAAGAGTTCAACAATTTGTAAAAATGATACAAAATCCACAAATTAATTGTTTTTGGCTTATATTAGCATTATTTGTGTTAACTATTCTACATTCTGTACAACAAACAAATGCAGAAGATGTACCACGATCAAAACTTAGCCAAAACATAGGTGGACCAACACTTAAATTTTTATACTGGTAGGTTATCAAAAAACTGCATTTCATCATGCTGAAATCTCCTACTTTATTAATTACTTTGCAGTTATTCGTGTGGATACCGAAAAATGTTCGAAGAATATGTAAATATTATTCAACAAAAGTACCCTTACATGGCAGTGGATGGAAAAAATTATGATCCACCAGGTGTCAACATGTTTCTTTCAAGACTAATTGTAAGTCATGTTGTAGTTCATAAACACTTTTTTTAATGCTTTCCCTTACAGGGCTTGGCCAAAATGGTAATAATTTGCTGTATTTTGGGTGGTATCAACATGTTCCAATACATAAACCAACCACAACCATCTTGGTGGTCTTGGTGCATCGAAAACAAAATTTACGCTTGCATGATGTTATTTTTCCTGTGCAATATATTAGAAGGACAATTAATACATTCAGGAGCTTTTGAAATATCATTAAATGATGTACCTGTGTGGTCAAAACTTGAAACCGGCAGAATTCCTCAACCCGCCGAGTTGTTCCAAATTATTGATAGCCATATGCAGTTTTCAGATAGGGCAGTTGAATTTAATAATGGTTTTGCAAAATAATCTGTAGATTTTGAAGGGTTGTTACTATTTGTAGTTTTATTATTAAGTTATTCTTAGAAAAATATTGTGTATCCAGTTGAGAGGAGTGAATGTACTGAATGAACTATTTTTCTTGATTGTTTAGGTTTCTGTAATCATCTTAAACTTGCTGAATTGTGTTGTTAAACTGCTCAATGTCTTATCGGTTTGATTATTTTATATTCCAAATTCATTGTTTTAAAGTCACCAAACTGCTAATTAAATATTTTCCAAATAAAATAAGTCAAACTGGTATGATGGAATACTATGGGCAATCAGGTCCTATGTTTGTGATACACTGTTTTACATAATTACTGTTCTTTTCAAAATATTTGATACGGAACTGATCATTAGTTGTAATTTGTAATACCTGCATGATTTAATTTTATTTATACGGATGTAAAAAGACAAAAATATAAAAAATACATAATGGTCTATATACTTTTTTCTAATAAAGCCGTTCTACATAATGGTCTATATACTTTTTTAAACAATTTGTGAGTATGATGCTTGCCAACTTTTTAACAAATGTTGAATATAGTAATATAGCGAAACACTTCACTTGGACTTTCCTATGCTGCTATTAGTAACCTCTATACAGGTTGGTGTGAATCGTTGACACAAGCAGAAATATTTTAGATTGTTAAATTTCGTGAACAAATGAAATCCTCGAAATAACTGAAATAATCCCAGAAAATATTGTTTGTCTCAGATTTAAACAATTGTCTCCAAACACTTGTCGCTGGATATATGGGAATCTATATGCAAAATAATCATTGAAGCACCTTCCTTGCGTTGCAGAATATTCAGTTTATTACCAAAATAACAGATTTGTCACCAAATAAATTACTATCAGCACCTAATAATATCTGCGTTTTATTTTCTTGCTGCCACCATCATGCTAGAACAGTTGATTTATTTATTTATAAGGCAATAGGTTGAGTTGCCAAATTAACTGAGACTGGTGATGTAGGATGTCCGCTGGAACGGCCTCCCTGAACAATTTTGCAGATTCCATTGCAACCTTATGCCCCTGGGCCTGTACACGTGCTTTGCAATAATCGTGCATGTGCTTGTACTTAGTGAAAGATCTGATGATGAAAGAACCCCAACCACCTCTCATTATGCTGGTTGACGGCGGAAGCAACACACAATATTTACAGAAAGCGCCTTTGAGTAAGCTAACCATGGTGAATATGTGTCCAGCCGCTGGTGGTTGAATTTCCTCTTCAGATATTTGGAATCTGCCGCAAAATCGTACGTCTTCGAAGGTACCCAACTATTTTCCAGAAGATGTTTTTTCTTGTCAATCGGCATAGTGGTCGCCAGACCGACAATATTTCCAATATCATCTTCATGACAACCGTCGTCTTCAGTTTTACTTTCACTGTCTGGCACCACAATATTTACAGAAAGCGCATCTGAGTAAGCTAACCATGGTGAATATGTGTCCAGCCGCTGGTGGTTGAATTTCCTCTTCAGATATTTGGAATCTGCCGCAAAATCGTACGTCTTCGAAGGTATCCAACTATTTTCCAGAAGATGTTTTTTCTTGTCAATCGCCATAGTGGTCGCCAGGGCGACAATATTTCCAATATCATCTTCATGACAACCGTCGTCTTCAGTTTTACTTTCACTGTCTGGCACCGTGGTTTGAACCATAGGAGAAGGCCTTGCAGTCTCTATGTTTGAAGCAGAGGGTGGTTGTATTTCCTTGCCCTCAGCGCTGCTGCAGGTGCTGGTAGGTTTCTTTCTTTTTAAATTTACTGCAAAAGATAAAATAGGGTAAATGCGGGTATCGTTAGCAGATCCCCGATGATTGGCACCTTCATACAGTTTTTGTTTTAATCAGTGAATCGTAGACCTTTCTAACTAGTTGTGTATTTTTAAAGTCTGGCAACCTTGTATTATTGAATGCAAGCGATACGCCGTTTGTAACTCTTTCAGTTTCGATGTGAGAGGCTGATGTATCAGAGCATTTTTGTCAAGGTGAGTTTTTTATGAATTTCTTAAGAATTAAGCTTCAGAAACCAGTTCATAATTTTGCCAATCAATGGTGCATTCCTGTTTATGCAGAGAACCAATCATTGAATCTTCTATATTTCGACCATTTTTTCACCTAAGTCAACGAATACTGCTCAAACAAATTTGAAAAAAATTGCTAATTGAGCAGAGACCTCGTGTGCGTGTTGGAAGTATATAATTTGGTTGGAAAGTTGTGACATTGTTATTCATATCACTGACATTCTTTTCAAATTTCAATTTTTGGTGTTCCTTATTTGTTTCGTGTTATCTCTTGTATGAAGGTAGCTAATGTTCCAGTATTTTTTCTTCTAGATGTCAAAAGTGAACGTGGCTATGTAAAGAGGTACACCAAAGAGCAAATAGAAATCGCACAAGAGGAAATAAAAACCGGCGCATCAATCTTCGACACTTCCAAAAAGTGCGGCATAACAAGGGCCACATTGCAGTTTCGACTAAGATCAAAATTAAAAAAAGTATTGTAGTACAGGAAGAAATTATTTTGGCAAACTGGATTGTCGAGAGTTCCCAAAAAGGGTTTCCTCAAAGGAAAAGCGATATCATCTCTGGAGTTCAAAACTTTTTGAAGAATAGTCCTCGAGAAACCCCATTCGCAGGTGGCACCCCTGGTCGAAGTTGGTATGATGGCTTCATGACAAGACATCCGAGCAACGTGTCGGAAGATAATATTCGTGAATGGTTTTCAAAATCGAAGACTACATGAGGGAGAAAGATTTTCTTGACATACTGGATGATCCAAGCACAGTTTTCAACGGTGACGAGTCATGTTTCTATTTATGTCCTAAATCTGACAAGGTATAATAGCCAGCACAGGACCGAAAAACGTTTACGAAGTAGATCGAAGTGCGGCCAAACAAAACTTAGCTGTACCTAATGTTTTCTTTTTCTGCATCTGATAATGTGACTCTTCCGCTTATCATTTATCCGTACAAACGTCTACCACAAGAAATTGCTCAGAGTGTTCCGGATGGTTGGGGAATAGGGATTACGGATAATGGTTGGATGAAGGTTGAGCTTATGAGTACATTGGCAATGTGTTCCGGAAATACTTAGTAAAGCAGAATGTGACACTTCCTGTGATACTATTTGTCGACGGCCACAAATAATACTGATAGTTTTGTACACAATCTCGACACACATCCTTCAGCCTGCAGATGTCTCCTGCTTTAAACCACTGAAAGCTTATTGGAAACAAGGAATTTAGGAATGGAGAAGTGAAAATCCTATGGCCGAGGTGACCAAAAAAGATTTTGCTCCTATTTGGAAAAATACAAATTGTGAAGGTTGGTACAAAAATGCTCCACTGGGTATTAATACGATTTCTACTTGGACCAAAAATTCTGCAACTAAAATTGGACTCGACATCACAAATAATAAAATTACCAATCATTCAAACTGTGCTAGTGCAGTTTCCCAGTTAGCCAAAGCAGGAGTAAGTGACCAACAACTTATAAAGATAACGGGACACTCATCATCATCTTCTATTAAACCCTACCTCCAAATTGACCCTGAACATTACGAAAATCTTATTAGTTCCTTACGAGCCTCGAATAAGAAAGATCAAAATGAATATTCCACATGTGTGAATACCAGAGAAGAAAATTTTGAAATCAGTACACCAAACCAAACAATTTATAACAATTGTGTATTTAATAACTGTTCATTCAAATAATTTAATTGTATCAATAAAGATAATTATTGTTGTTATTCATTCATATATTCGGTCGTTAATTCATCTTGCCAAAAAACACTCGAGCTTTTCTTTTATGAATAAATTTCTTTTTAACTCAAAAATTTTCCATCAGTAGTTTTGCTCGAAAAACTGACATTTGACAAAATCGTTTTTCTCGTAAAATTACTGATTTGCAAAATTATTTCGTTACAAAAAGAAATTTATCCGATAAAAAAAAGCTCTTGTGTTTTTACTGTTGAAACAAATAAGAAGACTACTTCGAAAATTGCTTCGAAAACTGCTTCGAAACAAGCTTCAAAGGCAACCCCAACCACTGTACGAAAAACTACGCCCAAAGTGCCTCCACACCATGTACGCAATATATTTAGAGACGGAAGATGACTATTCCGGTGGAGAGCAAATTACCACTGAAAAGCAAGATGAAGTACAAGGTAACTCGACCGTATATGGAGGGCTGTGTTATTTTTGTGTGCAAAATATTTATGGTACAAATCTTGGAATAAAATGTCGGAGATGTAGGGGAGAGGAGGGTACAGTGAGACGGAAAAATTTGAGGGGTCATATTTGATAAAAAAATGAATTTGCTTTTGCCGTAAACATAAATTTGAACATGCTATAATGTTAGCAAAATGTTATAAACTATTACATTACAATAAACTAAAAGAAAAAAAAATTATAACGAACAATTTAAAACGGTGCGTTTTTCTCAGTGTTCCCCCTTGGGTGGGTACGTTGAGACAGTCATTTTTAATCATTTTTGATGCACATTTAGTATAAGTAGGAATAAAAAAGCAAGTAATAACCCACACAGCACAGAAAATCCATTGAATGTATAATGGACGTCCATGTTGTCCATCTGATGTCAACTCCATGAAAGATATCCTTTAGATATCTAATAGACATGAAATTTAGGATAATTGTACAAGTAACTGAATAGTAAGAAATAAGGTTTTTTAAAATTTTGGTTGTGTTTAAGCTTCATAGATATTTTAATATGAAGAATTATAAGAAATAAAGCGACATATATGAGTTATAAAAGATATATCTAATGGATATACCACAAATATCTATAAAATATCCATAAATATTTATAGATTATTTCTAAATACTTAATAATTAATTTAACTATTTCCTGATAATTTTGAATTTTTAATAGTTTGAAAATTGAAATGCATTCACGCAAATAAATTCAGGGTATTTTGGCGCCACGCGGCTGCCTGGACCCACAACGGTTTGCATTAACTTAAATGTTCTATAGATGGCGTTGTTACCGCTTCCGTCATACGCTCACATACGCTGTCCTGTGATTTGTGTTTCCCTGATTTGTGCTTTTTCATCTTTGTGTTGAAGTTGAAAATTTGGTTGAAATAGCGTGAAACGAGTACCTAGGTAAGTAGTATTCTGTTAATTAATGTATTATAATTGTATAATTGTATTTAAACATGGCCTTCTCGATGTGGACGGAATCGAGAAGGTCATGGTATTTAATCAAAAAGTAAGGTTATGTCAGTGTCGTGTTGTTCATTACCCGGGAAAGACCATTTAGTAAAATTTATATTTTTAAACATGTCCGAAAAATTAGAAAATAAATCTTTATTTGATTTGTCCCGTCGACACATCCGGCGCTTAATTTTTCGTTTTCTGAATAAAATACTGTGTATTCTAATTGTAACTAATTTTTCTTTTTTATAGGGAAAGAAAGAACCGTATAGCAGAAAGATGAATAACCGACACTCGGCGTCTGAAGCGGCTAACAGCTGACTTGCACCTTATACTACATATAGTTGCCCTTATTTGTGCAAAATAAAAAATAATTAATAAACTGTTTTTTTATTAGTTACCTAATCTAACATCAAATCAATTTCCAAGTAAGGATTATAATGAATTTGTTATGGATATGATGGACATTTATAGGATATTTTAAGCATATCCACTAGACTTCCTGTTGTATGAAAATATATCTAATGGATATATATTTCCCGCAACACAAATATCCTGTGGATAACCATATGGATATCCAAAACAATGGATATTAGGGGGACATCTGTATGTCCACTGGATGTAAAATAGATGTCTTGTGATATCTCATGTATATCTTGGATATCCATTATGGATATCTTTTGTATATCTAATGGTTGCATTTGTGCTGTGTGGGAAGAGAACAGTTTTATTGCCAAATGGTATAAAAAATCTTAGATTACAATGTTTTACATTTTTTCTACGCAATGATGTCAGTTTTTATGTTTGGGAAAAAATGTCGACCCCTGCTTACATTCAGAGGGTCCAAAACTTTAACAATCTGGTTATTTAATATCTTACAAACATCTGCTACGCATGGGAAAACAAAACAAGTATTGCTTGCTTGCTTGCTTGCTTTGAAAGAGCGAGATCTAGGACGCGGTTTTCCAAGCATCTCTATGCACTTAGGCCACATTTGGCCCATTGTACACCCTAACTAAGAATTTTGCCTATCTGGGGTAATTCCAACTCCAGTAGTGATTTTTAACGTGTCACACATCGCAGTGGCACGGGACCTACGGCTTTACTTCTTATCCGACAGAAGGCGCATTTTCAGATTTTTCCCCGCTAGAAAAATCTCGCCGACCTTGGCCAGGTTCGATCCCGCGTCCCTCGGATCTAAAGGCAAATGCGCTAACCACTAGACCACCAAGGCCGGCAAACAAGTATTATTTTTGGAACTTTTCCGCAGAAAACACATCCATTGTCTCACAGTTATTATTCACCACAACCTGCCCGATAAAGTATGTTTGAATTTTTTTATTAGAATTAGCATCATATTGAAGTCTCACTAGTAAGAAATCATGGAGCTTAATTTGATTGACTTT
>JABXWE010004542.1:0-53631 GCA_014611495.1 Limonius californicus | reverse complement strand
TGTGCGGGTCGGGTCGTCTGGGGTTGTTATGTTTCCGTTGTTATGTATTTTATGTAAATAGTTACCGATTATTTTTATCAAAAGCAAAACATTAAAAATTGATCTCTCCAATTGTGTATTTTATTTATACGTTATTAGGTGTTAGGACCATCTGATAAGTCCTAGCACCATAGTACCATACTGTTAGACTATACTTATTCCAACAAAATTATCCTGCACAACGTTAATTGGGTTTCCTGCAAAATCGTCCATCTGGATTGTTGAAAGACGTACAACCTAATGTACGATGAAAACTTTGGTACCATTCTCTTGAACTGCACTTGTTCCATGAAATCATTGGACAACGTTACTTGGGATTTCCTACAAATCATTTAATGTGGATTGTTAAAATACGTACAATAAAAACCTTAAAAACAACGTGATGGCTGTCCTGTACACTGCTGGGTTTTAAGGAATTAATAAAATAATTCATTTGGTGTCAATTGGATTGGAAAGAAAGCCGTGCAACCATGGCCACCAAAAAGCTAGAATATCACTCTACTAGACATTTGGTGAACAATTAAAGAAATAGTATACCCAACTTCGGTAGTATTTTATTTACGAAATAGAACAGTCGAGGCGTGAATGAAACAAATTAGAAAATTTGTGTATTTGAATGAAAGCAATTTTGAATATTTACCGAATTGAGTTAAACCTCGATACTTATTTATTTTTTATTGTTAATCACATGTTTAGTCTAGTGCTGTCAAATCCGTCACATTTTAAAATCCGGATTTCGGATTTTAAATTATCCGGTATCCGAATAATCCGGAATCTGCCGGATTTTTACTATCCGGTTAAAATCCGTCTTGCAAATCCGTATCCGATAAGTTCACTATCCGGATTCATCCGGAAAATCCGCTATCCGGATTTATCCCAAGAATCCGATATCCGGATTTACCCTAAATAATCCGCTATCCGGATTTTTCTAATCCGATACTCGGATATAAGCAAAAATCCGTTTTCTGAATTTATCTGTGTGCGTGTATTTATTAAATTCAATTAAACATTTAAGTAAATTTACATAAATACAGTCTGCATTAATCTGGCATGTAGAATTTGTATGAATATGCAGTTAATTCAAATTAAAATTGTAGGTATATGCGTATTCCAGTAAAATCGCTGCCTATGTCTAAGTTCCTCATTTTAAACTTAATTATTCAAAATTATCGATAAATCTGTTATAAATACATTATCTGGATGTATTCGTTATTTAAAGTCACGTCGGCGCAAAATCTATAAAACGTATAATTTCAAGACAGAAAAAAATGGGTGCACAAAGCCAGCGCGCTCCTGGCACACGAGGCTATTACCCCCCTTCCACTAAATAGTGATGGGTACGACGGAAATATTAATAAAAGTACACATAAAACATTAAAAATTTATAAGAGAACTTATTAGTTATAAGTTTCATTCTTTCAATTATTATAAAATACTAATTATAACCATAAAATAAACAAAAAGACTGGTTATAAACAGAAACAGTATTACACCCAATGACCTAACAAATAAAACATAACTCTTAATATTAAAATTCAAATAAACAATAAACATGTAAGCAAGCTGGGTTAGATAAAATTCTTTCTAAAAATTTTAAATGTTAATGTAGTTTCTTAAGTAACCCTTTGTAAAATTGAGGTCTACCTTTATCAATAAACCTGTCTCACCCATTCGACAAAAAGGTATTTTGAAGCTGGGATAGTGGTCATGCATTTGTATATTTCTGTAAAACATTTAAGCATTTCCAAGAAGGCCCCTAGTCAAACGCTGTGGTGCCTACTTATTGTACCCTAGCGTCGGCCTTGTGATTGTAAATTTAGTTTTAGACATGTTTCTTTATAGCTACTAAAAGGACACTTAACTTCGGTTACTTGTTTTTTGTTATATAATTATTTCGACTGTCGAAATAATTATATAACAAATAACGCGGGATTTCACCTTAAATATTGATCTTAAGATTCTTTTTTGTAAAATACATACCCTGTGAATATTCACGCGCTATCGCATATCAATATGTTGTATGTTACGACAGATTGCACTAATGCATATTAAACATTCATAAGATGTTCCTGCGAAAATTCCGCCTTTAAATAGCGTATTGCAAAACGTGCTGCTTAATCTATTGCATATACGATCTACATGAGGTGACCAGTTTAACTTGTCATCTACATTTATTCCTAAAAATTTACACGATAAGCCAGTGTTTAAAACTACATTATTACATCGGAAGCTTAAATTAGGCAGTGCCCTTTGTATACAAGACGTTTGATTAACATTCACCATTAAACCATTTTTTCCGCACCAATCAATGAAGGCATTGACTGCCTTTGTTATTTATTTTCATCTTGAATCTTGTAGTCCCTTCACCGTTTTTGCAGATACCGCTAACCAGGTATCGTCTGCATATAGTACGAGCCAATCTGTTTCGACATTGTTGTCTAAGTTGTTCACAGAAAGAATATAAATAAGAGGACCCAGAACTGACCCCTGGGGGATTCCCAAGTCCACCACGAATTTATCTGAATACTGATTAGTACTTTAATAATCGTATCTCTACTATGTAAGTACGACATTATAAGGTCATTCACGACACCCCGAACTCCCATGTGATCAAGTTTATTCCAAAGAAAAGCGTGATTAATTAAGTCGAATGCACAGGATAAGTCAAGAAAGATTCGCGAGTTAATGTTTTGGCATTCCAATACTAAAACTCCCCTTTCACGCCTCGAATGTGCAGATGTACGCTTTTAATTTTAAAAGTAAACTCAAGTTTCAATATAAGTGATCAATTATCTTAAAATTAAATATTAAATTAAAACAAATGGCACGACATGTTGTATATTGGTACTTTTTTTAATAAATGTATGAAAATTACTGCCGTAAGGAAGTTCGTTTTGTTAACCTAACGAAAATACTGTCGAAATAATTATATAACAAAAAACAAGTAACCGAACTTAACTGTCCTTTTAGTAGCTATAAAGAAACATGTCTAAAACTAAATTTACAATCACAAGGCCGACGCTAGGGTACAATAAGTAGGCACCATAGCGTTTGACCAGGGGCCTTCTTGGAAATGCTTAAATGCTTTACAGAAATATACAAATGAATGACCACTATCCCAGCTTCAAAATACCTTTTTGTCGAATGGGTGAGACAGGTTTATTAATAAAGGTAGACCTCAATTTTACAAAGGGTTACTTAAGAAACTACATTAACATTTAAAATTTTTAGAAAGAATTTTATCTAACCCAGCTTGCTTACATGTTTATTGTTTATTTGAATTTTAATATTAAGAGTTACGTTTTATTTGTTAGGTCATTGGGAGTAATACTGTTTCTGTTTATAAGCAGTCTTTTTGTTTATTTTATGGTTATAATTAGTATTTTATAATAATTGAAAGAATGAAACTTATAACTAATAAGTTCTCTTATAAATTTTTAATGTTTTATGTGTACTTATATTAATATTTCCGTCGTACCCATCACTATTTAGTGGAAGGGGGGTAATAGCCTCGTTTGCCAGGAGCGCGCTGGCATTGTACACCCATTTTTTTCTGTCTTGAAATTATACGTTTTATAGATTTTGCGCCGACGTGACTTTAAATAACGAATACATCCAGATAATATATTTATAACAGATTTATCGATAATTTTGAATAATTAAGTTTAAAATAAGGAACTTAGACATAGGCAGCGATTTTACTGGAATACGCATATACCTACAATTTTTATTTGAATTAACTGCATATTCATACAAATTCTACATGCCAGATTAATGCAGACTGTATTTATGTAAACTTCCTAGTTGTGTACAGAGTGGGTCAAAATTAGTTGGCGCCACCTTCCAAATACAGCTGATTGTAAGTCCTCGTGGAAGGCCGAGGGACAGCAGCTTACGGAATCGGACTCACCTTTATTGTGCCCCCTCCTACATATATGAAGCTTGCAAAATCCATGCTCAAACAAATACAAAAGATATACTGAATTTTAAAACATATATAATGACATTATTGGCAATACAACAGAATGACAGCAAAAGGTGAGTTTGATTAACTCTATTTTACAGATAGTTGAATTGAGCGATCAAGCCGAGGGGCTCGCCGTCGTTGGCGCACGTAATTTGTCCAAATGACTACGCGGCCAGTGGCGTCGGAGCTTACACGAATAACACAATATATGTATAATTAATATTTATATTTGGTAATACTAAAACACTATCTGCGACTGAAGGTCGCTCTTCTTACAAACAACAAATAGGTGCAGTCACTTGGAATTTTGCAAGTTTATGCGTGAAAGAAAAAAGGGTTTCTTCTTCACTACACCAAAAATCTGGTACTTTCTTCGCAACAGAAAACTTAGTTTCTTTACCTTGAATTTCGAACATCGAGGCGGAGTCAGGCACAATCTCGAAAGTAATTTTTCCAGAAGCAGGTCAAGCCTGGGGGTATTTCCCGGTCCGGAAAAAAGGCAGACGACTTCTTCAGGGAACATTGAGACGAAACCTTTGTTGGGAATTAGATTATTTCTAACGGGGTCGGTTTACGTTGGGAACGACGGGAATTTCAGACGATTGCAACTACAACCCGCACTCTAACCATCACATTTTCACGGGTTTAATACGCTTATATCCGATTTGAGATCGAAGGAGCAATTGCACTCAATTGTCCGAACACAAGGAGGCTTTACACTGCTGATTTTTATTTAGATCCGACTTGGTCGAGATAATAATTGCCTACAGCAATCTACGATACGAGAGAATTAAATCTAGCAAGAGCCGCGAATAACCCGATTTTTCTGAAACGTCCGCCTAGGCCCAAGGATTATTGCCTACTTTCGTTACGGCCCTCGTATATGGAATGAGCGACCGGAGCCATCAGAGATGTAAAACTGACTGAAGACTTAACGCGACGTGAAGCTGCATTTCCCTCAAAACATTGCAACATAATTCGAAATATCATGAAATATTCCAGAACAATTTCGGCACGTGAATTCGCAGAAAGCGTCCAAGGCCAGGCGCGAACAAAACAATATTCGGCAATTTAAGCCTACAAAGGGAAACTTCGAGATTGGTATAGCATAACTCAATCTTTAAAAACAAAATAATATCGGAAGTTGTAACCAATATAAAACTAAAGTTAAAATCAAGTTTTTAATTCCTATGGAGCGGCAATTAAATTACGAAATTGATTCAAATGTAGTGGCAAATTTTAAAAGAACATAACAAATGGATCGTCGTTAACCATTTCATTTCACTCAATGTAAATAATGATTGAGTTTAAACCACTTTCCATTGATGATTTTAAAAGGCCTTTATTAAAAATTGTCGAAATTCATTTAATACAATTATGAACAAATATCCAGTAATAATCAAATTTTATCCTGTAAACATGGAAAGAGGTAGCTACTGCAATAAAATCCCCATGCCATGCAAATTACGGTGCTGTTAACTTTATTGCAAGTAAAAAGTTATGACAAAAATTGTATATTATTATTACTATAATTTGCGCATTTCCGCCTTATATACATTACATTATATTGTTGTCCGCGACAGTAGATCCTATACGTTGGCGAAAAATGGAATGTTGCTGGATTTTGTTCCTGGTTGTTGTTAATGTTACATTGGTAAGTGATCACTATAAAAGTTGCTATTCAACAACTATTTTGAACACTTTCTGCTTCCTTATGTAGTTCAATTAACAGTAGTATTTCCATTAGATCGATCAGGGCCAGGTCGCTCTTTTAGTAAAAAAGTTTGAGCAATGTGATGCAAATGTTGAACATGATCTAATGTTCAACCTCACATTCAAAACTATCAATAACAAACAGTATGTTAGCGGAATGTCGATTTTGAAGCAACCCTTGGATAACAACGTTCGGTTGACACATTTACTGACAATTTCTTTTATTTTAACTAAAACCTCGTCAGGAAATATCAGTTTTTTTTTGTGTACTGAGAAGTAAAATATTTTTAGTTGAATATGTCTTTCGAAAAACTGTTGGGTAGGGACTCCATATATTTGTTTGCCCTAAACGAAGGAAAAACCTGCGATGCTGTCCATAAGTATATGGGAGAATTTATTTACGATTTGGAAAGACAGGTTCAGCTGATACCAGGAATGTGCCCTATACCACAAGTATTATATTAGTAGATTCGTACGTTACCAACGGCATTTTCAAAGTCTATCTTTTTAGGGTAGACATAGTGTGCATGATTTTCTGCTCGATTTTAGTAAAATCACTACAATCCGTAATTTCCCTTTGGGACATATGCTAATAAAAGTTGCCATGTATGACAGGAAGAATAATCTGTTTGGGTGTTTTATAATGGAAGTGGAGTATACTAGTAACTAAAGAAGATACAACAGTTGATGACGTGTTCATCAAAGATTGCAATGTAATTTGTTACTTATTGTTACCATATGTGTGTTTAGTAAATTAGTCATTTCTCAACTGCTATGACCAAGCTTAATAAATACACAAAGAACATTACATTCGTACGCTTAATTTACCAACCTTCATAGGGATGCGTTTGTGTTCCTTGAAGAAGGCACTGCTCTCTGCTAAATCAGTTTGCTGCATGTTTTGAAAGTGATCCGTTTTTGAATCTGTTTCTCTCCAGATTCGTTTAATAAACCGAATTCGGATTTATATCTTAACCGACAGGTAAGTTACTAACTTGTTTAATCCAATAACACTTCTAATCATTGCTCGACCGGTCCAAAAATTTAATACCACGAAACAATGTTTATGAAGAAGTCGAAAATATAATCTCCAATCGAACTGTAAAATGACTAAGTTCGACGTTTAAATAAACTTATTTTATTTCTACGTTGACTTTTCTTTTTAATTTAACTTAAGTTCTTTATTAGTTGGCAGCTTCTCTGAAGTTATATAATTTAAAGGAAGGAAGCTTTTCTTGCAATCATTGAATATTGACGTTTCACACTTTGTTGACATTTATTTGTAGCCGCGAAGAAAAAAACGGTCTCGATAAACAGAAGACTACAGATGACGCCTTCCTGCATTTATTTTTATCCAAATCTGGTAGACACCCTTCCATTTCGAAAATGTGTCGTACTTCTTAGTTCCAACAATCAATTAGGAAAACAAGTTATAAAAATCGTGTAATTCATGCTTACTGGTTCAATGTCACTTTAACAGTGAACCAAATTGAAAACTCTAGCATTAAAAAATTGTGAATCCTACTGTGGTTTGATTAATCAACATTTGTGATGGCATTATGTTGTATGACATTCAGAGATCATAATAGGTTTGTTACATTTTAATGAGCTTTTCATTTCCATGTGACGGATGTATGAAAATTATTACATTCTTGTTATAATTAATGTGTTTCCCAATTACATGCATTCATTTTTTATAATTTTCTAATAATTAAATTAATATTTTTGAAATTTTGTACTGAAATAAACAACAAGAGTTTGGCGGAAAACTAAATTAAAACATAAAATCATTAATAAATCGGCTTGGTCGCCATTCGAAGCTGGATGGACTTTAACCATTAATTGATTAGAGCCAATGTCAGTAGTTATGAAGTTTAAACCACCTTTAATTAATATTTATTAAAGTAAAAAATCGTGGAAGGTCATTTTATTTAATCCAACTGTAAACAAATACCCCGTAATAATAAAATATCAACCAGTAAACAAGGAAAGAGATATATATTGCAAAACATTGTAAAGGAGATTCTAATTACGCTACTGAATGCTTTTGTTACATTTCAAAGTACAGCTGTAGCAAAATATTGTATTATTATTATAAGTCAGGTATTTTCACCATATACATCGCATTATTTTGTTGTTCGTCTCAGTATATACTCTATTTGAGAAAAATGGAAGGTTACGCGATTTTGCTCCTGGCCATAGTTAAGGTTACATTGGTAACTACGCCACTATACACATAAATTTACTATTAACACCTATTTGCACACATAACTGTAACTCTTTGTCTAGTACACTTATTAGTTATATTCCTATTAGGTAGATTAGGGTCAGATCTCTCTTTTGGTGAAAAGGTTTGAGCAAAACTATACTATGTTAATCTTATAAAATAACCCTGATAAGATGAGAATTTTGGCTTCGTAATGCTTTATGAATATTAAAAAGGATATTATTATTATAATAGAACGCTGGTTTTACCTGAAATTGTTAATAATTAGTTTCTTTATAATGTAAGGAAGGCTATTTATAATATTGTATCGACAAGGATTCATAAATGTATACTTAATAAGAGAAAAAGGTATCGTAGGATGTTCGGAAGTGCTAGGTACTGGCATCATGAGTGTTAAAAGTGTTCTGGTGAGAAGATATTCCTTAGTGGATGATGTTGAACATCGAAGTGTAACATGGGGCATTGTTTAGATGGCTTGTGAAAGTGAGGTAGCCCTAGAAGATAGAATTTGTATTAGTACTGATTTATATTTTGTAAATAGGTGTATAACAACATTAATTTATGTTTTACTGTGGTATTGTCTTTATAATTATTTTCTATCTTATGTAAAGGGAAGTTTAGAAGGAATTTTATTAGTTAATCTGAAGTTATTTATTAGTTATTGGTAAATTTGTAGTAATAATGTTATTTGAAGGATAGAATTCTTTTATTGATGTTTATTACATGTTTAATGAGTGTAAAGGGTATTTTGTTTATTTCTGTATATTTGTTTATAACTGTTCTTAATGTTTGTTATGTTTTTGAAGCGTTTTGTGAAATTTTGTCTAAATTTAATAATAATGCACATGTAAATTTTTTATCTTGGATTTGAGTATATTTGGTGTTAAAAGTTGCATAATTTAATCAGAATGATTATTCTGAAATTTGTTTTGTCATATTTTGAATATTAACTTTGTTATTAATAATTTTAGATTGTTATAAATCAGCTGTAAATTGAAGTGATAGGAATTTGTATTCTGATTGGTACATTTATAGAGCTTGTATGCGCTCGAGTTCCAAATTTTGCCAAATTTGGTATTTAGTCTGGTTTGAATGTTTCAGGACGATGCACGCTTAATGTGTTCGCTCCGAATTGAATTTTAATGGTCTTAAGAGTCAATTTTTAAAGTTATGGGCGGTGCCCAAAATTGTTTACTAAAACCATAAGGTTATGTCATCGTATTTAATTATGTGAAAGTTATTACAAGTGTTTATGTTAATTTAAAATCAAAATAATAAAAGTTTATTTCTTCTACAATTTAATAAGAGTGTTTAATTTCTAAAATAATTCAACTTACCTGAAGTGTAAAAGTCAACGGTGTATTAATTTTCTAGTTTCTGGAAAATAAGTTATAAAAGTATGTTGAATGCAAAGTGTCATTATTAATACATTAAAAGGAGAAAGTTACTTACAATTTCTGGAAACTTAATATGTTTCACTGTAACTGTAATTGAACTATCAATAAGCGAGGTCATCTTGAGTTCTGCGGGATTCGACAACGAGTGATGCAAACATAGTTGGCGGGAATTTGCTAACAGTGCAATTCTGACAATTCCGATATACACTGGTCAGCATCATTTTTGGAATGTACACCCGAAGTCAGCTTTTTGGAGGAAACACAGATAAGTTTTATTTGCATTTATTATGTATGAGTATCAACTTTGTTGTATTTTGTAACTGTCAATAAGCGAGGCCACGAACTTATGAACCCTGAGAAGTTTAAATTGTTTGTATGCTGTTATTTTTAATTAATGTTCTAGGCGTAACCAACTTAAAAAAGTTTTATTTGAGCTAACCGAGGTAAATTAAATCACATTTATTTGTGTAATAATTGTTTATTTACATAAAATAATTAATAGCATTTATTTTGATCGCAGTGAACGTGGGGCTATTGATTTATTTAATTAGGTAATAATTATTTATTTATATAATATAGTACACCGCAATATATATATATATATATATATATATATATATATATATATTCTTTGAGGCTTTCGCCGTACAAATTTTTTGATCTGGCGTCGATGCCCTATCGACAATGTAAAACATGGATTCCTAAGATGAAGGAGTTTTTCGTTACTGTAATATTAGAAAAACAAGAGAAGATGTTAAAAAAGAAGTATGTATGAATTCATAGCATTTGCCTAAGGTTTGATTAGTAGTGATCCAGTTGGCTCCATATTTCTTCCTTTCTTTGCTGGTTACTGTAATACCGATCTCCTAAATTATGCAAGGTATCTTTAAAAGGTCTATGCAAAACGTTACCACTAGGACGATTTAATCCAACTTACCTAAATATAAAAGTGTACGGTTGCGGAGTTACAGCCCTCTCAAGTGTGACTTGTCCCATGACTTTTTTGTCTACAGCTATGATCATAGCTGGATCAATGCTTTGAAATTGTATGTGCATGCATAACTCATCAAGCAGAAGGTATTGTAGGAAACAGTACCTGATCCTCCCATTTGGCCTCTGGTGAACTTAACTATTAAAACGAAAGAAGGCCCTAACCTGCAACGTATGCACATACAATTTCAAAGCACTGGTCTAACTATTATCATAGTTACACAAACAATTTATAGGACAATTCTCACTTTAGAAGGCTGTAACTCCGCAACCCTACGTTTGGTATACAGACGAGTTGGCTTAAATCGTCCGGTTTCGAGACACCTTGTATAATTCTTTGTACTTCTCAACTAATAAAATTTGCTTTTCGGTCCTCATCACCGCATTTGTCAATCGACTGTACGGGTAATTCATTTTTTGTTATAATATTTTATATTAAGCAAATAAATTTCCGAAACTTGTCGAAATATCCCGAAAATAAAAAATGCATGCGTTGCTTGCGGCTCGTTTACGTTAATTTGTACAATTTTGCACCATACGTCATCAACACATCACGCAAAGGAAAATATTCTTGACCGAAGAATTCCAGGCGCATTTTTAAAATTCGATGCATGTGGTGCTTGTCAATGAAGGTTTCCACGCAAAAATTCATGCTAAAAATATAATAAGTGCGCGCTAGCCTTAACAGTAGCTGTAGCAGTGACAATGCTAGTAGACTTAGAAGTGACAGTAGCAGTAAGAGCTGCACCAGCAGTGGCAGTTGCAGTAGCAGTACCAGTGGCAGAAGCAGTAGCAGTAGCTGTAGCAGTACCTGTACTAGGTGCAGAGCCAGTACAGCTGGCCGAATTTAATCTTGCTGGTAAGAGATGCGGGGCGCGAAAGAGGGTGGGCACTAGAAGGAACAGAGACGAATACAATGTATATGAGCAGTTAGCATTCGGTCCACTCAGTAAAAGAAACGCGCGTGCGCTTTCCTGCTTTAATTTTAGATTGAAACTCCATTGCGCGCACTTTTTACTGGAGTGTACAGCAATGTTGACTGCTACAAACACACGATGAAATAATCGCCAGGCCTCCCTCACCAATTTCGTGGTAGTGGTGGTAATGCGCAATATTCACTCACAAGCAAGCTTAAAACCGGCAAGCTGTAGACCTATAAGAAGTAGTGGTAGTGGCAGTAGCGGTACCAATAACAGTAGCAGTAGGAGTTGCACTAGCAGTGGTAGTTGCAGTTGCAGTAGCAGCAGCTGCTACAGAGGCAGCAACGGTAGCTGTAGAAGTGACAGAACCAGCCGTAGCAGCAGTTGCATAGCTGCAGCAATATTAGAAATAGCAATACAGTAAACATGCAAGGATTTTATGTGGTGCCGAGGGTTATAATAAATTCAGAATTCTTATTATTTTGCATGTAATGATTGTTCTAGCAACGACGTAATTATTTTTGGTTAATAGATAATTCGCCGTAAATTTACTACGCACTACTTTTACCCCCATTCAAATAAATAATAGTCTTTGTCGTAGCCAGAAAATAAGAGCAGCCGGTTAAAGTTGTTGTAAGTACCTCATATAAGGAGTTAATTTAATGTAGTAACTCTTAATGCTGATTTTGCATCTATTCGTATACTAATTAGCGTGAATACTTGTCCAAAACTAAACCGATTTCTAACAAGTACAAAGTTAATTAGAATGAAACATTTATTTATAAATACTGAATCACAATTTGTGACCTTTGATGCCATCTAACACAATGTTTTCGCTATCACTAGTACCCATCGCTGTTCTCATTTCCGATGGTGATGAAATCCAACGGGTTTCTGTTTTTTTGTACATTATTTGTTGTTGTTGGCAGCAGCTTGTTCAAATTTATTAAAAATGAAAAGTAGCTGTTTCGGTGTTGTTTTGCTGATTATTTTTCGTCCTGATTTGGTAAATAATAATTCACAATGCACGATTACCTTAATACTTACCCTTACATACAAAAATGTAAGTGTGGAATTTTTCCGTTTATCATAATTAATTTTTGTAAAAGTTTGTTCAAGGACGTGTAACGCTTTTAATCAAAAGCGTTGAACAATGTGATCCAACTACTGAATATAGACAAATGTTTAATGTAACATTCAAAACTGTCGTTAATAAACAGTATGTTGATGGAATCTTAATTTTGAAAGAAGACAGATAATAGCCTCAGGGTGAGTTATTTTATGAAAACCTTGCTATTTAAGTTTTTACTTTGATAAATCATTATTATTAATATTTTGGTATAACGCAAAGTTAAATATGTTTAGGCCAATGTTTCCTTTGAAAGGCTCACAGGTAGGCGCTACATGCATTTGTTTTCCATAAATGAAAAAAAATCTTATGAAGCTTTACATAAATATATGGGAGAATTCATGTACGACATGGAAAGACAGGTTCAGCTGATACCAGGAATGTGCCCCATACCCAAAGTATTTGTACATTTTCATGTTTACAGTTATTATAAGTATATGTAATATTCATCGTTTTAGGGCAGATATCACATGCACAACTTCTATTTGGATTTTGGAAAGTTTACTACAATTCAAAATTTTCCTTTGGGAAACATGCGCATTAAAAATAGAGTATATGACAAGAAGAATAACGTCTTTGGCTGTAACATACTTAAAGTGGAATATAGTAGTTATTAAACTATATAGGTAGCGGAAAACTGCTATTTTGTGGTGATTGTTAATTATTGCACCATACATTGAGTTTTATCTAAATGTACTTAATAAATATTCTGATTCTACTTGTGGCTTATTTTCATATTTTGTTAAAGGAAATTTGGTAAAATGGATAGACTGAAAGTTGCACAGGGTTTGCCTAAAACCGCAAGTGAAGAGAGCCCTTTAAATCTGCAAATATGCGGGCACCGTTCGGAAAGCTATTTTGTCAAAGTAGCTAGCTATATTACAGCTACTATTAAAGTGTCTATTTCAATTAACGTTTCAGCAGTTTCGCATATGTTAAATGAAAGCTTTATCTTACTGCACAATAAGTTTCATAGTAGTGCCGGTTGTCTAGACACATTTAGTCAGCCCTGATATCTGTTACACCTTCCTCACAACTCTTACAGTCGCATTTCTACAATTAAATGAAGAATAGCTATCTACATTAGCAATATGCAGTACATTAAACACTATGGCCAACCAGTATATTTAAAAATGCGAATACAGGAGATATAGGATTAAATGCAATTACACTATAATTTTTGCGATGTTACCATTCTTGTCGTTAACTAGACTTTCAAGATAATTGTATTCATTCTACCAGTTCATTTCGTATAAGAATTTGACCTTGAATACTATCTGATTTGGTTATAACTATGGTCTTCTTCGTGTTTAGAGTTAGTCCAAATTCTTCATTATCTTTTACTACGCGTCGGGATGTCCTGTAGGTCTTGCATTTTAGTATGTTTATTAGCTATCACTTATATTAACCATTAATATTGGGGACCGCGGTAGAGTAATGGCCGCAGCGCTTGGCTTGGAGTTATTCTACCAAAGTCGCTCAGGTTCGAATCCTGAACACTGCACTTTCACAGGATGTTTGTGGTGTCTGGGGCATGGGGTTTTTCAAGGATGGGGCATGTTAGACCTGTGAATAGCACGAAATGTGCTGAGCCGGGGTAAGCTGGGTGGGATGAGAATCTTGGAGTTGCGTTTGGCAACTCCACGGTTCTTTAAAAAATCAAAACAATTAATATTATCTATAGATGTAAATCATCTCTTATCGTTTTATTTACAATACAATGTGCATAATTTCAGAATGTTTACTTCCTATACGAAAAAAACAGTTCTTTCAGATGCTGCGTGATATTCCAGAACAAATAATATAATTGGAAGTATTATAATAAAAGAAGATTATTATAATTCGTAAAAAAATATAACCACGCTGTAATAATTATAATGTAGCACTTATAATAAATGCTTCGAGGGGAACTCAAAAACATATCTACCTAACAATGAAACAAAAGAGACACACAAATGTCTTCTTCCTGCTGTATAGGCTACTGCCTATTCTTTCCAATTTATAAGGACTCCCTCCATCGTTGTGCCGGTCTTTCTTGTGATCTCTTTCCCAATGGCGATTTGTCTCTTGGGGCTCGTATAATTCTGGTTTCTTCCATCCTGGAGATATGTACATTTCATGCTTGTCTCCTTGTTTTAATCTACTCATTTATGGATTGTATTTGGCACTGCGTTCTTACGTCCTCGCTTCGTAGTCGGTCCAATCTAGTTTTGCCAACTATGTTTTTCACCGTGACCCGTCAAAGTAGCCCGCCCCTAAACAGCCCCGTCAAAACAGCCCATACCCAAAATAGCCCATGCCAAAATAGCCCCGACTAAATAGCCCCTACAAAATAGCCCCGACAAAATGTGCTCCAAACGAGATCCAATTCACACGTTTTGGCGCAGGTTTACGACACCCAGAGGCATCTAAAAACGAATGTGTTCTATTAAATCGACGACTGGAGGCTTTAGCTGAAAATTATCCTAACGCCACAGTATTTGATTACATTCGTGGAATCTCTCATAATCTGGACATAGAATTTCAATGTTTAATGTAGATACGTAATATAATATGACCGAAATGTGTTATTATCTAATAAAAAGTACTCTTTTTCGCAATTTCGTTTATTATTTAAAAGTTGGACTTTTATTTTATTATTAAGTATATTTTCATTTTTGACTAGGCTATTTTGGCATAAACTATTTTGTCGAGGCTATTTTGGCATGGGCTATTTTGGGTATGGGCTGTTTTGTCGGGGCTATTTTCTCAGGGCTGGTTTGGCGCGGGCTATTTAGACGGGGTACCCTTTTTCACGGTTTTCATTCTTCCGTCTCCATTATTTGTTTGGGTTTTTGCGTTTCTGCTACTTATGTTATTATGGGGCGTACTACCCTCTTATAAACTCTGCTTTTAACCTCAGTATTTAGATACTTCTTGCCCCAGATGACTCTATTCAGCGCTCCCGGCACTCTAGCTGCTTCTATTGCATGGGTTTTAACATGGTGTTTGAGTATTCCATTGCTTGATATGTTTATTCCGAGATAATTAGAGTACGACACCTACTCGATTATATCTTCCTCTTCCACAAAATGTTAATAACTTTAGTTTTCAATATAACATTCATCTATTTCAAGACACTTTTGCCATCTGTCCGGAAGTTGGTTTATACCTTCAGAACAAAATTCCTTTGACTGACTACAGAAGTAGTCATCGACGGCCTGTTTCAGTTCGTTACCTGAGTAAAATCTTCGTCCTCTTAAATATTTTTTCAGTATTCTAAACAGTTAAAAAATCAGATAGTGCCATTTCCGGGCTGTAAGGTGGGTGATCGATCTTTTGAAACCCATATTCCTCAAAACAGATACGACCTTTCGAGCTTCGTGGACTCGTGTATTATCATGCAAAACCAAGATGCTTTCCTGATTCTAATGTTAGCGTTTGTTACAAAAGGCGTCTTGGTAAATATTTATTCAAAAATATTCCCTCCAATTCCCAGAAAATTTAGCGATTAACTTCCCCGCAAAAGGTTCGGCATTTCTTGGGAAGTTGTGAACCCTTGTATGGATTCTTTTTTCGTCTTAGGATTCCAGTAATGGGTCCAAGTATTGTCAACAGTTACCATTCATGATAGAAACTCTGAACGTTTTCCTAAAGTGGACAAGTTGAAAGCCTTAGAATCCACTACGCTAATACCTTACTCAAGCATAATTTATTGTGTGAAATGGTAATGACGCTTCCTTCAAAAATTCCTAATTCTGAAGATATAGTTAGTTACTTGCAAGCGTCGATCCTCCAGCACCATAGCCCCGACTTTCTTACACATTTCTTCATTAGTCGTATCTGAAGGTCTGTCCGATATTCAACGGATTCCCATCCCCAACGGAATTGTTTACATCAAAATTTAACCGTATAATGAGACTATCTGTATATTTACAACCATTATTCAGAATTAATTACAATTTATTATATCTGGGTGTTTTTCAATTTCATGTATTTTGTAAGACGCATTTAGGAGGAAGCACAATAAAGCATGTCCCGGTAAGCTGCTGGTCCTCGGCCCTTTCACGAGAACCTTCATTTAACTGTGACATGAAAGGGTAGCGTCTATTTATTTTCACTTGATCTGTACACGACAAGCATTTCCGTGAACCACTCCTCGTCCCTGAGTCAGCTGCTGAATTTTTTTCATCGGTTTGTTGTGGTCTGACGGAAACGGTCGTTTGAACCGTGACACGTTTCTATTCAACTCACTTTGGTTAACTGAGAAAGTAGGTACCAGGTATTTCGAGGTATTGTATATCTGCAAATTCAATGGGTTGGTATTAATGACAACTATTTACAATTTAGGAAATGTATAAGAAGTTTTGGAAGACGAAAGAAAGGAATTTATACCATGTTAATTACATACCGGTTCTGAGGAATTTATATATAAAAGTTTATATGGTTATTGCGTGGTGGTAGCTCAGTTGGTAGAGCGCTCGCTTTCTGAATAAAAACGTCGATTCTGGCTTGGGTTCGAAACCTAAGCAGAACTATGCAGATTTATAAAAATCTTGTCTGCAACCCACCACACATAATCTCCCAGTGCGGCTTGCAACCGTGGGATCTTAATGATAAAACCCTTCTCTGGAATTTCTTTCGTTCGGGTTCGACGTCAAGCTGTAGGTCCCCCGTATTTCCACCTTAGCGCTGAGGAGAAACATGTGGCGTAGAAGGGGCCGATGCCCAGCAGTGGGACGGAAAGGCTGTTGACTGATATGGTTATTGCATTAATCAACATTAAGTTATTTAATCGTATGTAATCACACTATCACCATTATTTTGACATCCCTTGTATGTCTAAGCTCTCTTGTGGTAGCACGTTAATAATATCATTCACCAACACAAAAGAGGCGATAAATCGGTCCGTTGGGGACAACCTCTAGCAGCCGTTATGGCGACTGCCAATTTTCCAAGCTTAACCGTGATTTTCCGACTTACCAGCATGACTATAATGCATTTGGCAGTCGAAGGATTGAAACCTCTCCTTATGCCAGCACTGTCTACGGATTCGAAGGAGGTGTAATCGAATGCTCCCTATATATCGATCGAAGCACAGGAAGCTATTTCTTTTGTCATATACGTCTTCTCCAGTCCTTTGACGACACTGTGTAGATCCGTTATAGTTGATTTTGCTTTTGGACAGGCATATTGGGGTGATGAGATCGGTTTGGAACTACCTCACTTCTTAGGCACTGATCGAGTACCTATTCCATGCCTTCTAGCAGGAAGAAACTACGGCTAATGGTTCTGTACGACTTGGGATGGATGTTGGAGCGCCCTCCTCCCTTAAGTATAAAGATCACTTTTGCCTCTCTTCACGTTGTAACTACATACCCATGGCAGGAACTTGCCTTATATAGTTCACAAATGGTGACCAGCAGATCCCTTATACATTTCTGTAGTAAAGCCTGGTACATGCCGTTTCCACCAAGTGATTTAGAAAGTTTAAAAGCAAATATTGCCCATTTGGCCCTGTTCGGCGAGGAAATTTTATTTGCTAAACTTTTAACCCTTGAGTGAGGACGTATTACATCCTCTATTTCTGGGTCTAATTCGTTCTACTTGTAGTTTTGAAATCCGGGGAAATGAGTGCTTAATAATAATATCAGCATTTCTTCTTCAAAAGGCCAATGTCATTTGTGTGATCTTTCCCAAAGACTTTAAGTAGGCGCGCAAACCGTGAATCCTATTATAACAATGGTACCTTTTAACCAGTTTTTTTCAGTTTAATGTAGAGTAAAATTTTGTGATGTAGTTACTTTACTATATCTCTCTCTCTCTCTCTCTCTTTCTCTCTTTCTTACCGTGAACCATATTATTAGGATTAATTGTCATCGAAGCTCCCTCTATTTCTGTTCACGATTCAGAATTAGTTTAGAACAGAGCTCCTTCTTTTTTCTCCATCTGCAGTTACTTTCAATCATGCAGTAATCTTACAGTGATCAATCCTGTTAGGATTAGTTTTCAATAAAGCTCGTTCTTTTCTGTTAATGAAGCAGCTATTATTATTCCATTATAAGCACCTACTATTTCTATTACACTAACAGTAGTATTAGAATTAGTTTAGCTCATGATTCCTTCTTCCTTTTTTATACATGATGCAGCTATTGTTCGTCATCCAGCAGCTCCCTTCCTTACAGTGGTTGATCATGTTAGGAGTAGTTTGCAAGGAAGCTCTTTTTTTCTCTGTTCATGATGCGGCAGTTATTAATCATTTTATGAAATTCTTCCGTTACATGAATCATTAATATCAAGATTAGTTTATAACAACCTACCTACTTGTTATCCACGACGCAGCTTCTGTTAATCATTTAGTTACGGCCTCTATTACAGTGGTCAATCGAATTACGGCTAGTTCTGAAGAAGTTCCTTTTCTTTCTGTTCATGATGCATTTAGTACTAATCAGTTCACAAACTCTTCCTGTTACACTGATTGGGATTAGTTTAGATCCACTTTTATTCTTTTTCGGTCTATGGTGCAGCTATTGTTGTTGATGTTATTCATTCAGTAACTCTCTTTCTTATAGTGGTTAATCGTATATAAATTAGTTTTCAACCAAGCTCTTTCTTATTTTGTTCGTAATGCACGACGCACGTCCTTGATCCTTGATGCAGCTACTACACTCCCTCTCTTACAGTGTTTAATCGTATTAGTATTGGTTTCCACCAATTTTCCACCAAATTGTTTGTTTGTTTGTTGTGATTCAATTTTACTTAATTTACAGTTAATTACACAGAAATAGATTCTTTTTAGAGGATTCACACTGAATTTTAATGAATGAAATACTCACGATAACGGCTTTAAAACAACGTATATTGATTGTAAAAATAATCATATTCGCACAAGCGAATAATAGTTTTACTAGTATTTATTATCCTATTATTGTTTAGTATTTTGCAGGCCCTGCGCTACAGGATTTACTTCTATGCTTCTTTAAACTAAACTAGATATTGAGATGGTCTTAAATCATGCCATAGAAATAACATGAGCGTGTTCCGTACTTTCCAATTTATCGATAAATAAATTTTCATAATGTATGCCATTATTGTTAATTATATCTTCTTCTTTTTCTGGTTCCGTAAACGTAATGTTCGTAGGCGCCCATCTTGTATTTCTTATTTATATATGGTAGTTGTCTGTTTCGTGCTCTGTTGCATAGTGTGGCGTAACATTTAGTCCAGATCCAAGCTCCGATGTTTCTTATGCATGATAAGCGCCTTCAACCAATTCCTCTTCCACTCTCTGTTCGGTTTGTTTTGTAGTGAAGCGTCGGGGACAATCGGATGCTCGAAGCATATATTGTGAAGTGGGTTTTCTATATCGAATAAAACCTGTATTGGTCTGATACATACAAATACGACGAATATGCCCTTTATGTAATCTGAACGTTTAGGTCTATTGTCTACTAGCCCCGGGTTTAGTTTACCGAATCAATTGAGGCAGATGATAGGGATCCGAAATGATTATACACATTGTTGGATAAAATTACTGTTAATGCTAATAAAATTATTATTTCATACTTTTTGATCGTCTTACATTTATATCTGCGGTGCATCTCAGACCAGCTCGTATTACATATTCATTATAATCTGTAAACCAGAACGAAGTTACTGGAATTTCTTGATGATGTAATTTGATAGTTTCCTGCTTAAATAAGATATTAGTTTGGAAATACTTAAAGGTATAACAATTGTCTGGAGGTAGCTAAGGCACTTTCCTGTCTAGCCTAAAATCTTTATTATTCATATTGTAATCATGCGAAAATCTGCAGCTACGTAAAGATATCATGTGTGTCGCCGTACAAATTAATGATGTTGTACAATAACTTATTAAATTATAAAATACCAAACTGTCGCATCAGTTACGGACATACTAATTATAAAGAAGATAATATGAAAGATTTTTAGAAGCTTACCTTTTTCTGTTTCCGCACCAATAATTTAAATCTGGCCAACTATACGGCAAATTATAAATATCTTAGAATGAGATGTGACAATAATAATAATTGTTGTAATAGCAATATGGTATTTCAAACACAAATGGAGCCGCACAGTGGTGCAAATTGTTTCTTGATAGCTCTTCAGCGAAATCTCATAACACAATAGCATGACACATATCATCTTTGGAGAGTTCGGAAGACAGTTCTCTAAAGGGTGGAACGCACTCGTATACACGGCGTTGTAGGTGAATACAACCGAGTAATACTGTCGTTGCAATCTTAACGGAAGAGCAATTATAACAGTAGTCTTTGCGTTGGCGTCGCGTTTGAATAATTTTAAATATATTATTATAAAGTAATTATATTATTCACTGTAATCAATGATTGCAAAATAAAAAATTTTCCACTAATAATTTCCACAGGAATGACCCTACGCTTGAGCATACACACATACAGACATAAATACATACAATGAATTCATACATTACCATAGAATTTGTATCTTCTAAGAAGATGACTGGTACTTATCAAACTCCATAGTTTGCAATAACAACCACAGTAAGAAAGATGAATTATGTATTGACATTTTGCGGTAACTTTCCATGAAGCGGAAATACGTTCCTAATCTATTAACGTGTTCAACAATTATGGCTGTAGTCAACATGTCACTTAGGGCCAGTTTCATAACACATTTTTAAATTTAGAGGAGCTTTTAAGTATTGTTACAACAATCGGTTGTCTAGGTAATTAGCGGATTTTAATTTAAAGTGTGATTATGAAATCGGGGATTAACCTACTAACAGTTTGTCATAAATCATGATATGTGGTGGCACTAAATTTGAAGCTATGTTTTAAAAATACTATTTAGAATCATTGAGTGCCTGTTAATTTCTCAATTTGGCAACCATGTAACTGCCCACCAGTGCTCCTAGAATATAAGTTAGAGTAGTCTTATTTTCGATATTTATTTATGTAAAACCAATATATTGCTGTGAATCCCCCTATGGAGTTATAATTTTGATATAAATAAATAAACATAAGCCACGCGTTACGGTGCCAAAATTAGATGCTGAGATAAACCCTCTTAATAAGAATAATACTAATCGTCGATGGGTTTCGATAAATTGCTGTCGGTACACAAATTAAAATAATGCACATATATCCTTGGGCTTTCAATGACATTCGCAAAATAATGACACAATTGAATAAAAATAAACTCCTTTCACAGCACTACTCTTAAATGAGACTCTTTAAGGAAATAAAGCATGAATTTTAGATGAAATAAAAGTTAAATTAATGTAATCTCGGGGTTATTAACAAAAAAACTTGAGGTTGGTATAATTGGTTGTTGCAAAATTGAATTCTTATTTCTTTTAAGTAAAGGAAGTTGGCAAAGCAATATGTAATTATTTAAATTAGATTTACAATTTAAATGAATAGAATGAATTTTGAATTGCATAAAGAACCTTTCACAAAGAAAACAAACAAACTTTAACCGGCTTCAGCAATGTAATTTACAACAAAACAAATTGAGATATCAATGAAATAAATGAATGCTTCCAAACCTGATGTCCAGGATCCCCCAATACTTATTTCTTCTGACATTGCCTCTTCTGCGCGCGCGTGAGTGGTCTGCTGTTGACTTGCTCCGCCTTAATTCTGTACTTGTTCCACGAAGAAGGCCGCTCAATCTTAACTGGATATTCACAATAGCTTTTGTAATTACAAGTAAGATGATTGCTTTGATGCTTGCTGTCTCAATTTTTTGTATATTTTTATAGAACAAAACATCTCAATTTGATTTCAGGTTATGTCGTCGTAGCTGTTATTTATTTTGAAGTTAAACCATGAAAAATAATTCGTTGCACAATTCACTGGTAATGATTTTATTCTTTCGTAGCACTGGATAAATCTAATCAGCTCGGTGAGTAATTATAATACGAAGCACAATTTAAATTCACTTTATTAAAACTTTGACTATCAACACAATTTATTTCACAATGTTACAAAAGAGGTTATATTTTTACAAATTTGGTTAAACAACCTTCAACAGTTTCTCGTCCTAAATTATTAGAAGTCTTTTGGAAGTGACGCTCTCGCCCAAATTTTCTCTTTTATACCTACTCGAAAAAATGCAAGCGTTACCATAGAAACGCACTAATGTTCTAATTTTTTTAACAATATCGAATCTATCATACAAAACATCTGATGAGATTGACCAATGAGAAGCGAACTTCAATATGACCAAATTTAAATTAAATTTCTAATAACTTAAATAACTTCCCTATGGATCATGTTAGGCAAAAATATTTACATTTTCAAAATCCTCATGAAAAACGAAACTTTTGAGTCTAAACATGACCCAATTACGAACACACATAACCTATAAATTATTGACAAAATTAATAAGTTATAAATAAACAACCAAATCAACATGTAAACTCTTTGAAAACACACAAACTATTCTAACATAATAACACAATCGTTTATAAAACATTTTTTCAGGATCCAAACGCTTAAATATAGGAAATTAATGAAATTTCTATATCGACATAGCCATTTGACATGTAAACATAAACAATTCAATAATTAAAGCATTGTTCTTAACAAACTTTCATAGAATGATGCCCTGTCTAATTACCTAATGGCATGTGACCTTAAATTACCCCAAAGAATAGAAATAACATAGCTATTTACATAAATATTACTGAAATTGTCAAAACCTGCTTTAATAACATATATTTAAACAAATACAGCATTGTTGTTATGGAAAATACGACGAATCACATCCATATCGCCTGTACTACCTACGTACATACACACATAGCTGATTTTAAATATAATAAATATGAATTATCACAATTTCTAACTTTGTCGAGGAAAATTATGTAATTATGCAAATAAACAAAATAATACACCCTTATTGTTTATAAAAATACAACACAAAGTTGCCTCTTATGCTAAATCAGTGGCATTCAATACAATTAACAGCCAATTGAACACATAAATGTGCTAAAATCCACTAAATTTATCTGAACTGTCAAATCAAAGATATTTACATCAATACTGTTATTATTACAGCTCAGGATCCGGTGAAAATTGTTGAAAGTTTAGGAAAGAACATTAAGAACGCGGCTCCATTGCTAAAATTCCTTTAGATGAATGCAAAACTTGCAATTCCCAAATTATGCCAACCCGAAGGATGATCGGAAAGGACAACGTATGAACTCATTTGAAAATAGCGCGTGCGAACAACTCATTTCCATTCAGGAAAGCTTCTAAACACGTTTCTTCCTCTGGGCTTCTCTTATTCGTGGCTACCTTTACATCATCTCTCCAACTTCTTCTTGGTCGTCCTCTCTTTCTCCTTTCCGCCAGAATACATTTCAGTATCTTTCTAGGCCAGCTATTTTCGTCCATCCTTTTCGTGTGCCCAAATCATGTTAACTGTCTTTTTTCGATTTCCTCTGCGATGTTTGTTTCCATCCCTATGTTTCTCCTGATATTTTCGTTTCTTACTCGTTCAATACGTAATATTCTGCAGCTCCTCCTTAGACAGTCCATCTCGGTAGCTAGCAATTTACGTCTATTCTTCCTGTTCAGGTCCGATACTTCTGCGCCATAGATGGTTACGCTTTGCACAATGCTTCTGTAGTGTCTTTTCTTAGTTTCTTTTCTAATACTGTTCTCCCAGCATACCGAATTTAAAGACCTTATCACACTCCTGCCTTTATTAATATGTTGAGTAATTTCGAAATTTTATAGAAAAATACTCCTAAGTATTTACATCTCGCTATTCCTGATAGGTATTCAGAGTTTTTCCATATTTATTGTTGGTCCTGCGCTGTCGTATTCCTCCTTTAATTTCTTCACCATATAACTTAAGTCATCCTGGTCTTCTGCATTCCCCACGTGATCTTCGGCAAAGTATAAACTGAAAAGCATGTCATCTCCCACTCGTAGACCCATATTGTTGCATTTTTTTGTCCACCCTACGAGGGCTCTGTCTAAATAAATTTAAAAGTGTGGGGAATAGACAGCATCCTTGCCGAATAGCTTTTGTTGTGTTGAAAGTCTCGGTACAAGCTTTCCCGTTCTTTATACTTGTTAAATTAATGTAAAAACAATACAAGTTAAAAAACATCAGCAAAGGTTTGACAATTCGATATCGATTTGCCTTATTTCGTTGCACCTTGTGACAATTAAAGAACAAAAACTGCTTTGTTTGCCCTCACTTCTCGTACATTGAATTTTTTAATTCGTAGTATCATTTGGAAATGCGCTTCTAGGAGTTCTAAGATGTCGTTTTTCTCTTCAGGTGCAATCACAGTTGAGAAAAGCTTAAATACGTTTGCCAGATGGTTTGTAAATGCGATTGCTTTCTCGTGGACATTGCTTGCCGAACTTCCATATACGTACACCACTATTCCCGATTAGCTCCGTAGTCCCATAGAGCAGTGTATTATGATCGATTCTGTACCTCCTGTACTCAGCAGATCTATTAGCAAGCAGACCTGCGACAGTCGTAGTATTCTTTGTCGAAACATACTGGCATCACATACTAACCCTCGAATGGCATCGCGAAGTCTGCAAATACACCTTAATAATATCCAAATCTGGTTAAGCAAAAAAAAACGTCAAGGCTAATGAGACCCCATCCATGTAACGTCTACAATGCGTGTTAAAACCTGTCTGGCAGTCACATTAAATATCTAGTAACTGCCACCAACAGAAGAAGCAAAACATCTCAGAATAATATATGTAGGTCCCCGCCTCATCTGAATAAAAAGAAAACAGCATGGCCTCAATTTTAGGAATATGTATTGGCTCATCAGTCGAACATCGTAACTGTCACTGGAAGAAAAACTACTATAGTACAAGACTATAGTAAAGCCAGTGTGGACTTACGGGATCCAGCTATCGGGATAAGCGAACAACTCCAATATTGAAATTTTACAACGATTCCAGTCTAAAGTGCTGCAAACCATCGTAACGCTCCATGATGTGTTCCAAACCAGGTGATCCACCTGCACCTCCAGATCAATACAGTTAAGGAAGAAATCACAAGTGCAGTATCAAATACCGCGATAGACTTAGTATCCACCCGAATAACTTAGCAGGGAAGGTAGGGTGCTCTTGAAAGAAGTACCTCTGTGTTTACTATTGCCTTTTGAGGGAAAAATCTGATCTAACTAAACATATTATATCATGTAAAGCAGTGATTCCAAAAGTATGGGTAGCAGGAAGATGTTCATAAAAAAACAAAATGTTTTTTCAAGACATATGTTTCCGTCTTTCATAAAGTTGACAAAAATAAATCAAATTTAAAGTATTAAAATTTTTAATAAATGCAAGAATCTAAACATAAATACGAAGGGGTATTGATATCTAGTTAGCCTGGAAAGTTTATAGTAAAGAAAAGTGAATATATTTGCTATGGTTATAATTATGATGTTTTATAAATAAGTTATCAAAGTTTGACATCCATAAGTTGAACATCATGTTTGAGAAAAAGACAGAATTTGAAAAAATCTAGTATCGGTCAGTTAATAAGTATTTATTTTTGAAAGGGTTATCGGCCAAAGAACTTTTTGCTGATATGATAGAAACATTAGGTGATCAGTGTCCTTCTTTCGCCACTATTAAAAACTGGGTTGCGGAATATAAAAGAGGATGATCAGGTATGAAAGATGAGCACTGCCCTGAAAGACCCATTTCTGTGACCACTCCGGAAAACACTGATTCTGTCCATGATATGATTTCAGAAAATCGACGTATTGGGATTAAGAATATTGCAGAAGCATTACACATTTCCTATGAACGTGTGTGTCACATCGTTCATCACGACTTGGGTATGACAAAGCTTTCAGCCAAATGGGTTCCAAGATTCTTGAACGTTGATCAGAAGCGCCTTCGTTTAACGACGAAGATTTCTCAACCTTTTTGGATCTGCTTGTTACTATGGAGGAAACGTGGAACCATCACTATGACACAGAGACTAAAGAGCAATCCAAACAGTGGAAGCATGTTGGTCCTCCACGACCCAGAAAATTCGGTGTTCAAAAATCGGCTGGCACGATTTTTGCTTCAGTATTCTGGGACAAAGATGGGATAATTCTGATAATTTGGAACGGGTAGAACTATCACGGGAGCATATTCTACTGAGTTGCTACCTAAATTACGTAAGAAAATTGTGGGCGCCGCGAAAAACTTGCCAAAGGTGTGCTCTTTTTGCAAGATAACGCTCCTGCTCACAAGTCACTGATTGCACTGCAAACAACTATTATTTGTTGCCAAAACTAAACAAACATTTGAAAGGTAAAAGATTTGCAACAAATGACGAAGCAATATGCGCCGTTGATAAGTGGTTTGCACACCAAGATAAAGATTTCGTTTTAAATGGCTTAGAATTACTTTATGAACGTTCTACTAAATGTATAAGTATTAAAGGAGATTATGTTGAATAAATAAAACTTCGTTTTGAAATATTGTAGCGTTTTATATGGTAGGCTTAGTACTTAGCAATACCCCATCGTAACTGTAAATATAAATACAAGTTAGAAAACCAATCGTTAATGCACTACATGTGTCTGTTTTTCAGAAACTTTTCATATCTTTTTTTTTCCTCTCATTCATTCATACTACCGTTCCCCCGCCGGAACCGTTTTCGCATTACTTCAGAGGGGTCCGGGCGTCCCTTACACACTAAACATTCATGAAACATGCACCCTAAACTTAACTAAGCGAAATGTGGTCGCCCGAGCTGAGATTCGTTCGCCCCAGCGGATCGACTACATTTCGAGGTGGCCTTGAGTGGCAATGCGTTCCCGCACTAGACCACCGAGTCCCGTAAACTTTCAAATCTGGGCTCTGTATTCGATACCCACACAATAATGTCATTTTCAAGTTTGAGGCAATTTCGTACTTGTTTTGAGGGCACTCATAGACGAGAAACTTAATTCGCACAAATACGACGTAGGAAATCGCACCAAAGACTTTATAGCTTTGTCCGTAAGCTCGGCGTATTCTTGCATTCTTTTAGTTCAAAATTAATTTACGCACTAGGAAGATAAGTCTAGTTTCTATATTCCATCGGATAATATTTCGATTTCGAAGTTTTTCTTTAATCTTTGTTGAAATTTCAGCATGCTCAACGGAATCATCTAGAAACGAATTCACTATATATACAGTGTGTCCCAAAACGCACGGCAATATTTCAAGGATGAATTTCAGAACTTATTTATAGTCGAAAATTCCATATAAACATGTGTGCTAAATGTAACCATTAACGAGTTATTGTGTATTGCATAATTTATTTGGCTAAAATTTTAGTTCAACGAATTTTATGTAATAAATCTTTTTTAAATCCATTTTTATTATTTTATTTAGAAGAAATGTTTAAAATTATGTCCATTGTGTCGGATACACAAAGCCGCACGTCAGAGAAGAGACCGCTGCGTTATTAATGTGGTTACTGGGTTATTCCTAATAATATCGGCAGCCTACTGTATTTTTTGGCGTAATCCTTCTGCCGAATGCACTTCAGTTGCATAAACAATCTGTTTCATGTAACCCCAAAGATAAATATCTAATGGAGTCAGGTTCGGCGAACGCGGTGACTATACTACGGGTCCTCCTACTATAATCCATCTTCCCGGAAAATGGGCGTTAAACTAAGCTCTAACACGATGACATTGATGTGCTGGTGTCCCATCGTGTTGATACCACATTGCACGTCTAATATTTGAAATCATTGAAATATTGCCGGTACGTTTTAGAACACCCTGTATATGTATACAGAAACAGACATGTATATTGTAGATGGTAAGTATTTGTTGCTTTCTGCAAAATGGGGTAGTAAAACATCTGAAACATACAAATATGTCAGAAGTGTGAGTAGCAATGACGATATGCAAATGTAACACCGGAATTCTATGTAAGCGAAGAAACTCCTGCTGTCTTTAGTAATGAAGAAAACTGCTGTAAAATACTGAAAACAGAAAGCATTTTATTGAAATACTATGAAAATATTCGAAAACAAGAAATTTGAAGTAAAGCAATCATCTGACGATGCCGATCGTATCAATGTCGAAACTGCTACAGAAATGCTGAAAAATAAAGAGTAGAGATTTTTAGCAAATACGTTGAGCTTGTTGTTTTATTAGCAGCTCTAGCTGAATTAGAATTGGAAGAGTTAAATCTAAAGATTATTTCTTAGATAATGTGCAAAACCAGTTTCGTAAATTTTATTCTTTTGGTATGCCAAGCGTGTGCACTTTTTCTGACTGAGATATTACTAGCCAGATTTATGGAAAAAAAATCTTCTTATGTTCCTTTTATAATGCTCCTTTAGATGAGGTTTGTATAAATCTATATCGGAAAATTGTACACGAAATGAAATTCATACGTTTCAAAAATTTGAAAATAGGTCGGCGGAATTAGAAGCATTGCTACCTACATCTGCAGCTGTAGCACAACATTTCTGCAGGTGTTTATCATCAAGCGCAAAGTTGGCTTAGATGTAAGAAGTCTATAGAATATTGGGGTAGAAGCAAACAAATGGATTTTTACAACCTGTAAGAACTACTCTAGAACCTGAACCAGAATTAATTTTAAACTTGGTATCACGCGGTTGCTTTGGAAATTGCTTTATATCGAGGTATCACAAACATGGAATAAAATGCACGATAATGTGCCGAAAATGCGCTGAATGTGATAACTGCGAAATATCAACGGTGCCGATATCTGATACCCAAATATGTGACGAGAATGATGCGAATATTGACAAAAGTATCTCTGATGAACCAGACGTGTTTAGCAGCGACATACCGATTAGCCTAAAAGGGAAGGTATACGACCAATGTATTCTCCCAGCCCAGAGGTATGGGGCGGAAACACTTACCATGTTAGGCATCACAATGAGAGACCACATGGAAAATTCACACATGCGCCAAAGTGTGCGACAATCCATCGAATCGCCAAGTGGAAATGGGCAGGATGTGTTGCGAGTCTGGGTGACGAAAAATGGACAAAGAGGATCATCAAGTGGAGACCCCGCTAAGATAAAAGAAGTAGAGGGAGACCCCTTACCGAATGGACCCATGACACAAGAAGAGCAACCGGAAATTGGATAAGATTCGCACAGAATCGCAAAGAATGGAACGATTAGGGAAGGTACATGTCTAGCAGTGAACTCATGATGATGGTAATATAAATATCTGTATAGTACGGGATACCAAAGGCAAGCGGCGGAATCTGCCGCTGTTTAAGATAGTAGTGATAGCGAATTGAATTAGTAGGACCGCCCTCTATTCTTTGATGTCCTATACTACAATGTTTCGTTAAAAATAACTGTTTTCCGTAATTTACAAAAAGCGGGGTTTCCCCATTTGATAACACCTAAAATAAAAATTGCTCTCAACTCCTGGGTAGAGTCATCGGTTCTTGAAAGAGTAAGTGTTCAACTATATGTGCCGGCTTTGGTTGATCCCCTAATATTTTCCTTTAAATTATTTGGTGACGCGAGAATGTCACAGCCGGCTATTTTTTTGGAACGTAAAAGCACGAAAAATTTTTATTTATAATATAATAAAGCAGAATTTACACAAGATGAGATTTATGAGGGTTATAAACGTAATTTCTCGAATAGCAAAATTATATTATATCTTAGTCAATGCTTTGCATAGAAGAAGGTATGGCATGGTAAATGATATTCGAAACAAGGCTATTTTGTTCTGTGCTAAACATTTGGTACTGTTGATTAATTCGAACAGGTAATTGCAATTGTTACACCTTCTAAAAAATAAATTAGTTGTTCAAATCGTGTTTATTTGCTTGCTGGGGTATAATACAAGGTGTGGTTAATTATAAAACAACGTTTGTAAAAAACCAGAATGCAAGCAAATAAGCGGGAAACAGCTCGGAATGTTTAAAATAGATTTACATATTAAATAGGTTCACCAAATAACAACATATAAAAAATACTGAATTAATCAGAAGTTGCTGGCTCTTTAAGGGTGAATTTCGTTTATGGCATTTGATATAATAAAATGAAGTGATTCTCAAATAGTTTTACTGTTTAGCAAAGTTAAATCGTAGAACAGTGGAAGACCAATGACATCCTCTGGTATTCCTCAATCAAATTACTTTTAGTTTGTTTAAGTGCCTACAGAAGATGGCAACATAGTTGTCGAAATACGCACTTACGCGTTCTAAATATCTTGGTATTTTTGGGTTGTTAAAGTTTCGTATACTAAAACCATGGTCTCCATTCGATACTAAAACAAGTTAATGTCCGTTGTCGAAAATTAGTATTGATTTAAATGTATTGGGTACGAGAGTGGTCCATCATCTATTATCCCTGATATACAAGCAACTGCAGGAAACAGGTGAACGTCACTGGGGGGCAAATCTGGCGAAAATGGGGGTTGTTCTAAAATTATCAATCCAGCATTTTAGGTAGCCACCATAAAACAAACTCTTGTGAGAGGGAGTGCTGTCTTGCTGGAACAGAACGCTGCATTTCGATTTTCCACGCCTTCTTTGCTTTATAGCCTCACGAATTTTTGGTATGAGTTTTGCAAAATAGTCTCTCGTTATTGTATGGTACGTGGTAAATAATCAACAAGAACATTTTCGGAATCCATCGTGCGTAGTCTTTTTTCAAACCCAATTCCTCGTACAAAATTTTCTCAACATTTCCAAAGGAGCAGCCTCATATCTCAGCAATATATTTGACCCTAATTAGCGAATCCCTCAGAACCTTGTCATGGACAAGATCAATATGTTCTTAAATGACGACAGGTTTTAGTGGTCCAGCACCTAGTGCATGTTAACAACACTTCCATATGACGGTGTAAAACCTAACACTCCGGACATGACATTATAAATTTCCTGCGGTAATAAATCCTTCTTAAAAACATATTTTATTGCAGTCCTTGTATCGAATTTTTTCGATTTCAACAAAATTACGAGCAACTGGGTAATATTACATGTATAACTTTTATAAACAAGAAGATAGGAACCTGCAACTTGGCATATATTAATGTCAACAACAGACGTTTCTAGGAAAATAAAAATACACCTGTGGGTCAACGTTAGGAACAATAACAGGTACTTGCAAAGCTATTCTCTTTCGCAGAAAGTTGGCTTATGATTACGAAATAGTTGAATTAATAGCATTATTTCTATGTACATATTAATAAGAAATTATCAGCATGTATATTTATTTTAAAAGTTTCTCAAAAAAACACTACTCTCTTATTCCTGAATTTCCTGTTTGATTTTCTTCTCCATTGTTATGTCACTATTCAGACTTATTGAAATTTTAACAATATTTTCATCTAGAATATTCATTCCTAATAAGACAATAAAACAAACAAACTGTAAATAATGACACAACAATAGTTCAAATCTGCTATCACCCTAAATTTTGACATGAACTTCACACCAATTCGTGTCAGAATTGCTTCCGAAACCCGCACAAAGTTTGCTAATAATTTTAACTAGACGATCACGAATGTTGTACCTAGAGATGGACACTAAACGAGTTCTAAATAGAGTTGCCTTATAAAAACGATTAATAAAATTGCATGCACTCAGACTATTACTCCTGAAAATTTAATCATGTTCAGTCCTGCGATTGAAAGTCCTATATTTTCAAATGACATGTTTTTATGCAGGAACCTATAATGCTTCATCGATTATTCCAAAAAGGATAAATGGATTGGTAGGCACTTTACATGGAACCATCATCAGTGAACATGTATTTATTTACGCATTAGTGGTCCTGCAATCGTACTGTGCGCAGTCAAAGCAAAAAGAATGAAATAACAAGCCACATTCTCTTTGATGCTAACACAGCCAATTCTGCTTTCAGCATGCCAGGCACTTGAACAATCAACCGCCCTTAGGACAGTGTGCTTTAATGTATCCGGCTAGGTTACAGTTATGGATGGCATTTTGGATTCCCTAAAGTACACTCGATCTTGTAATAGCCTGCTTGTCTGCGCACATAAAACGTGGTCATTTTCTTATGACTAACTAATTACGAGAAAGGTCGCAGTGTAGTACAGGGTTTAATACTGTTCAGTGGATGCAAAGTGTTTAACTTTAGGTTGATTGTGTCTTTATGTAGCTATCATTAGGTTTACTAATTTAGCTTCAGTAAACAGTTTTGGTTGCATATTGAACACTGCTTAGCCATGGAATTTGTGTTAGGATAGTCTATAGCAAACTATTGTATAAAGTTCTATGGCATCGTTAACTCAAATTTACTCACAAAAACTCTGACAGGTATTATTAAACGATCCAAATCGAATAATTTCCCAGAATGATTTTCATTGCAATTTTTAAACATTATGAAATTGTTAAGACATTTTCGTTATATTCCATCATGTATACTTTCTACAATGAAAAGATCGGCTACTTCATGGAGATCACTCATCAGCGTCGACTTCAATTCACGTTGAAAAAAGATCAGAAAAAACGAATATACATATATAGAGGATCTACCGAAAACGAAACACCCTGAAGTATAAGCAGAAAATAAGAATTTATTTATTGTAGATAGCCCACGAACATCTAGACTTAGAGATTACCCAAGATGAGTTCGATTATATGGTTACAGGCGACAGCGCTCCACTTTTAACTTAATTATGCTTGGGGATGGAAAATAAGTTGCATGGAACAAGCACTCGACTGTTGGTTTGGCCCATTCACTACAATAAATAGAACTGAACAAATCTTTTTGTTTTTACAATGTCATATATGGTTTTGTTTAACTAAAATTCTTAATGTATTCTTATAATAATGTCACTGAAGGAAGATGTCTCCTCAAATCTGAGCTATTTAATAGCTCGTAAAACCGTACAGCTGTTGTAACATTTTACCCTAGTTTATTCACTTTCACTTTCGTCTGCACTTGTTTTTGGATCTTGTGGAAGATGTCTTTTTAGCCGGGTATGTATGTTCTTTTGGCCAAGTTCCTGCACGATAGTGTTGTTGCTGTTACTGAGTTTGTTGATGAATGTTTTGGTTAGTTTTTTGATAAATTTTCTATAGTAAGTAGTTGTAACTCGTTGTGGAGTTGTCTATTACGGATGAACCAGGGTGCGTTAACTGACATTCTTAAGACCAGATTCTGAAACAGTTGTAATTTTCTTAGGTTTGTCTTTGACGTTGTGCTCCATACTGGAGAGGCATATGTTGTAAAAGGTCTCAATAGCGTTTTATACAGTAGAATTGTGCACTCCCTTCGCAATGGTGTATTGCGGTTGATTAGTGGGTATAGTAGCTTTAATTTGTAGTACCCTTGATTTAGTTTGGTATTCACATGGTGGTTCCAGGATAGTCTCGTATCCAAGTGGGCTCCAAGATATTTGGTTGCTTCGCCCTTTGGGCTCCAGGGGATTATTCTTCCACGTATGCGGATGTTCTCGTTGTCCTGTATTCGTCTTAATGTGAATATTTTGGTTACACATTTGGTTGGATTTAATGTTATAAACCATCTGTTGAACCACTTGCCTATTGGGTTGATTGTAATTGGTCACTAGCTGTGTGGAAATCTTCGTTTTGGGTAAATATACCCGTGTCGTCAGCGACTAGCGCCATTTTGCTTATTTGGGGATTAGCTATGTCATACGTGAAGACGTTGAAGAGTGTTGGTCCCAAGACGCTTCCCTGTGGTACCCCTGCACGAATGTGCTTTGTTTCTGAGATGGTCTCGTTTATTCTAACTGCGAATGATCTGTTTTCCAGGAATGAGAAGATGTTTGCTAATAGGAACGCCGTTGTTTCTAATGTTGTATCAGATATAGCAAAGTTACTAGCCGAATTGGTTATCTAATTTTCCGTGGATTGCTCTACTTAACTTCCTTTACTTTTGATAACTATAGAGTTTTAAAAATTCTATTGCAGTCAGTAGTAGCAGATAAAGAGTTCATAACGACATTGACATTGACAGCCTTTTTGTCCCACTGCTGGACATCAGCCTCTTCTCTGCCACGTGTTTCTCCTCAGTGCTAAGGTAGAAACACGGGTGACCTTTAGTTTAACGTCCATAGGTTACAATACATTTTTATGGTAACATTTTAAAATATTTTTATATTTCATGTGTCGTAGTATTCTTGGACACATGAGAAGAATATTAATAGGTTTACATATATTAAATAAACTATTGAAGCACGCCGTTTTATACATCATTTTATCCTAATCCTAAACATGTATTAATACCTACATACCGTTGTATTTAAAGCAGAACAGTTATATTCTACAAAAATCTACATCTAATGATCTGATTTTTGACAGGTTTTACACAATATAAACTTCCTCTGATTGTCCTTAGTACAGAAAAACGAGAAGGACATCCTCCATTAATTATCGTTCACAGTTCTATAGATCTGCATGTCTCATCAACTAGCAATAGAAATCTACAGTATTATTTAGTTCCAGTTAAAATTGTAAACACGTTAAACGATTTCTGCAATACATATTAATTATTCAAGAACATCAGCGGATATGATTTCTACTTTGTTACATATTGCGTAAACTGCGACTTTATATAATATCCCAAAAGTTATCGTTGGTATGTGCGTTTTCGTTGACTATCACCGAGTAGAGTTTTCGGGATTGAGAGGACACGCTTCAGGAGGCATTTCAAGGAACTATGTCTTGAATTTGGCGCTCATCTTGGTTTGAGAATCGGCCCCGGCTAGTTTGCTTTCTTCTGGAACGATCAGAGTGTGACCTAGGCGTTTTGTGCTCAGGGAGGATAGGGTGGAGTTAAAACTGCTCTCGGAATTAAGATTTTATAACGCATTTGTAAACTAAAACCGATATTACAGTCGGATTAAATAAAAACAACGTTTAATACCTTGGTTGAGAAAACCATGAGATTTGCCTATGGTTTTATACGGTTAAATTAAAGCTCGCTGCCATTTGATTATTCTCCTGAAGATTTGTCATTCCTACACAAATTCAAAGTCTCAGTTTATTGATTCTGGTGCTTAATATAAACAGCTCGTGGCTATTTCTTCTTTATTTTTGAAACATTTTAATTTCTCATTATTTCTTCGTTACTTACTTGAGATCAATGTTTTAGTTGCCAGTAACATCAGCATAGCTGCCATTTCTCGGTCTCGCCTCTTGCTTAGGCCTTCTATTACATGAAATTATCCTTGTTGACGTCTTTTACTCTGGTCCCGAATTAAGGTAAAATCTACAGATATTTTAAATTACTAGTGTAGATTGCAGGCAATTAATATTTGTTTGCAAGTGCTTAGATTTGTGAAAATAACCGCTCATTGAAAAAGACAACCTTTTTTAACGTGTATTTTCGATTTTACCCTAAATTTTATAGTTACTGGCGGCTTTAACAAAAATTGTCTCAACACCTCTTTCTTTACTTATATAGTTACATTCATATTTGTGAATATTTTGCAAATGTACTGGCTCTGGTCCTTGTTCGAACAAGTTGCATGTAACTGTAAGAACTACTTATTTAAAATATATACTTACTAACGTATAACTTGCTATTTGTGTGAATTTTCCTTTTCATACGCATTTTGCAAGAAATCTTGAGATAAGGAGGAATCACAGCAAGGTAGGTTCGATTCTTAGCCGCGACTTGAAACGGTGATGCGCACATATTTTGATTTGCCCAGCATGTTGTGACAATCAAGACTTTCTTTCTTTAATAGTTTGACGCTGTCAATCCCTCCTATCTGTGCTAGACGAAGAGCAAATTGCATAAGTGTGTTGCGCGTTGACGAGACTGATAGCTTGGTTAGTAAAAAAACTACTTGTTAACTAAAAAAAGTGATAGAGATACAGCGTAAAGTAAACATAACACCCAGTCAAACTAATTTTTAAATGATTTTCTTAGTTTATACCAGCGGTTCTCAACTGTGGAACGCATCCCCATGTGTGGCGCCGGAGTTGTAAAGGGGGGGGGGCGTTGAATAAATTAACAAGACATACGAATTAATTTTTTACTTTTCACAGAGAAAGCATTATAACTAAAATTAAAATAAAACATTTCTAAGACGTAGACCTAAATACTAATATGTGTCTGCTTTAAAGACAGCCTGTCCAGGTTTGGTTTGATATTCGAGAGAGACACTCCGAGATCCTTTTCTATTTGAAGTTTGTTTCTTTATTTAGACTTTAAAGCAGCTACAGCGGGAAAACCAATTTCGCAAAGGTAAGAAGTACAAAAAGGTAATAGTAATCGAAACGCTTTTGCTTTAATAAGGGAATAGTTACAAGACAGTTCACTCCAGATATTTGTTAATGACTTAATAACAAAATTCTTCTGCGGTACTTGAAGAAAGATCTACCAGTTGTTCTTCTTCTTGCAGAGATAGGCCAGTAGGTACTCTCAAATGTTTTTATTACCCAATTCCAGTCACTCAAATTAATGTCTTCTTCTGCAAAGAAGTTTTGTTGAAAGTAGAGGTTAGGTTAGGAAGTTAGAGGTCTGGTTTTTATATAATTAACTACATTAATAACTACTATCAAAACAGTATTTACCCGAAAATCGCATTTTATACATTCACACCAATCAGATTTGAGCATTTTTGACTTATCCACCAATCAAACCTTGATTTTTTAGAAATCCCTGTAGCCGTGGTGATTTCCAAGAACCACTAGTGGTGATTTACGGAAATCACTACGGTGCATGATTTCTGGAAATCACATGCTAATACAGTAAAGTGAAAGAAAAATGTTTAATCAAATTTAATTTTTAAATGAATTACAATGAAACACACAATTATTGTATATAATTTGTTTGTTTTCTCGAGTTCGAGACATTGCAGTTGAGGGTAATTCTTTAATTGGATGACCATTACTAGCATCACTATCTTCGTTATGTTCTACTTCAACATTATCCTCTTCTCCTTCAACATTATCCTCTTCTCCTCGGAGCTTTAATACCAGTTGTTCGTGGTGCATGTTATCAAGTTGTACATAAGGTTTAATAGAACTGATACTGGAATGTCTACTCATTTTTATTAGCTGGGTTTCGCCTACCCCTTTTTTAGCTAACTGGGATATCGCCGTAGATCTCAAAGAATGGTTTGAAGTTTTTACGGATTTTGTGTCGAGTCCTATAGATTCAGCTGCTGATTTCAACCATTTTGACATGTCATTTTGCCCCACTGGACAATTTTTATACCATCCCTTAGAATGACCTAGGTTCCATCCAGGATTTGGTGTCAGAAACAATCTATTTGTGGTAACATGCAATGGCCTTTTAGAAATCATTTTCTTAAACAACCTAAAAAAAGGACAAATGATATTTATACAATGTATTTTAGTACATCAGATCAATTTTTTACCTCACCGGACAGGCATTAGGGTTTACTGTATTTGATGTCAGGAATTTACTTTCGCTAAGTTTCTTAGCACCTCCTTGTTCTGTCTTACTGAATAAAGGATTATATTCAAGACGTTTAGTTGGCTTTCCTGAGTTGTCAGTTTCTTCTCTAAAGTAGGTAGTGCACATAAGAGGACGCTCCTTCACCTCCTCGCCAACACAACTCATAGGCTGCTATGTAAAAGAACTTTTTTTGTAGACCAATGGGTGAATCTTCGTTCCAAAGGTTTTTAATTTTCTGATATTCGCATTTTGTTAATGATACTGAGCTACGTTTTCGTTTTTCTAAACTGCCCTGTAACTCTCTTCGTTTAGCATCTCTTGCCTGCCTGGCACGGAGAAATTTTATATCGTTGAATACATCCAATTTAATTCCGTAATCTTTGTAATACATTTCTTCCAACTGTTTAGCAGTACTGTTCCATATTACTTTCACTACAGCTTCTTTATAGTCGGTTCCATCTACCTTGCGCATATTAAACGCCCAATCTTTCATTGTAGCCGCTATTTCTTCAATAGGTGTCGATGAATCAAGCTTACAACCCCTTTCCATGCAAAACACAGTGAACTGTTTCCATACATACGCCTTAGATCGTATAGTATTTTTGGGTGTTATTCCCGCAATTGCACTATAAATTTCGTCACTCGACTTGTTGGAAAATCGTGATTCACTGTTTGACAAATCCATTTTTACTTAATTAATGTTTTTTTTTTCACTTTTACGTGGTTTTCACACAATATTGAATTGTTACATTTCATTTGAGAAAATTTTGCCTGAATGTTTGATTTTGTTTCATTTGTATCCATAGTTACAAGCAGACATGTCTTGATTTATATTAAATTCTGAATTTTTATATTTTTAAATGTTATCTTCCATGAACATAAAATGCGATTTTCTATCCGAATCTATTTCGTGATGGTTTTGATTTCCTATGGAAATTTATCTTCTGGAATGTTTCGTTCTTTATTGCTACTAGGAAATCACCGCTCGTCTCCGACTCGCGGTGATTTCCGTAGCAATAAAGAACTCGACAGTCCAGAAGAAATTTCCGGAAATCAAAACCACCACTTAATAGATTATGTATGAGAACTTGCGATTTTGATGCTAAAGCTTCTTGATGAATCATGCAGTGTGTCCAGACTAGTCCTGGAGATTCCTTCTTCACAAGTGCTTGTACACTGTTGTATCTACCAGACATGGCTTGAGCTTCATTGGTGCAAATTCCAATACAATCATTCCAATGCAAGTTTGGGCTTACAATAGCATCATTTGTAATTCTGAACAAGTCGACAGCAGTCGGTCTTGCTTGTACAGGCTAGCAAAATAGTTTTCAGCTATTGCAGCTCCCTGATGGAATCTGATATAGCAAATCAAATGAGAATCGCTACTGCTGTCTTTTGCTTCATCAAGTTATATGGTAAATAATTTTACCACTAACTCTGATTCGCGCTGCTGCTTAATATCCACAGATATATCGGTAATTCCGTAGAAAATGGTATCGTTTGACAGAGGAATATTCTTGAGTTGCTAGCACAGCTTTCACCAAACATTATTTCTACCATGGCTATGGCAGCTGATAAAATTAATTGCTCTGCAATCGTATGTGGCTTCTGCATTTGGTTAAAGATGCTCTATATGATGCCAATAAAGCTCTGTCATTTACTGTAAGAGGATATGGCAGAACAAGGGGAAGACTGCGTGAGAGATGGTGGGATGCAATATGGCAGTATTTGAAGGTTTTGAATATCACAAACTGGAGAACCAAGGCAGAAAGTCGAGGGCAATGGAATCGAATGGTTGAAAAGGCTAAGACCCACAAAGGGTTGTAACGCCGAAGAGTAAGTAAGTAAGTAAGCATTGGTACTGGACGTTTATGATGAAGTAGAAGCTTCTTCGTCTTTATGCTTACGTTTGCCCCCAATTCAAAATTTATCTATATTTACTAAGTAAATATATAATAATTGTTTCCAACGTTTGAACTCCAACTCTCTTATCTTACACAGTCACAACGACACAACTAGCAACTGACGCGCTGCCGCTGCTTTTATAGTCGCGTATTTTCAACCCAAATAGTTCGAGATGTATCGGTATCTGCCGCGAACATTCGGGTAACAGTAGATCAGGTGATGGTGCGGCGCGACTGCACCACATCGGCAGCTTAGCCAATATTGCCAAATCGAGTTAAACAAGTTCCTATGTATCGGTTTATTCTCATGTATCTTATATTATGCTGTGGACGCAAAATTATTTAAAGTAAAAAAGGGGGCGCGAAATACGAAAGATTGAGAACCGCTGGCGTAGATCGTAAAAGGCGTGGTAAAATAGCTAAGCGATACACTTTTGTTCAATTTGTATACCAAGCTAATACATATACATCCGTCGAATGCTAACCGATAGCACCTTCAAGTGACCCACGTGATAAATGATCTTTATGTAGCCTAATGTAATTGAATACCGGTATTGCGAAGACTAAGCGCTTACTGCCATGGAACACACCCCAGTCTATAAACCACCAATTCACTTACAGAACTTAAATAAAGAAAAAGGAACTTTTATTATTAGAAAACAGTAAATTTATATGGCTTAATTATGACTCAACGTACAGGGCAAGCAAATATTATGTAGTTTGTTCTGCCGTTAATATTTATAGAGTTCTTATCTACATACTAACGTATAAAACGTTAAATGTACTTCTTAAACTGATTAACAACTGTAGTCATAAGCAAGAGGAAGTAGTTTTCAGGAGCATTTTCTTCCTTTTCTATTAATGTTGACAAATAGAATTTTTGCAGGTAAATAACGCCTAAAGTTTGAATTTAACATTAGTCAGATTGTCCACGAAATAGCAGCAAAAGTTTAAGACGGCATTATCTGTAGTAGTTATAAATTCTGTTTAACAAAGGAAATAAGCAATTACAAATAAATAAATTAGCTGTAAATTTATGTACACCAAACAATTTAAATTTAACAAAACTTATGTGGGTATTAAATTACCCTAAGTAAATAATTTCATCGAATCAAGATACGAAATTTACCAAGTACACACTATATGAATTTTTGACATACCTATGTATATGGTTAAAAATGGTATAACTATTCTATTACTCAAACATAGATATATTAGATATATATTATAAATTACTTTGTCTACATTTTTATATAGTGCTCTTCTTTGAGTAATTTGCCTATTACAAGACGTAACGATCTCCTCACATATGGCCGAATTGCTCGCTTTTTAAGTACTAGAGACATCGAGGACCTACAGCTTAACGTGCTCTCCGAACCATGGGATATGTATACTGTTCTAGTCCAGAGTTAATGTAGAAACATTGTCGTTTGCTGTTGGTAAATGTACCGGACTAAGGTGTTATTATGGGCAGCACTTTCACTAAGTTTGAAAATAACGCTACCACCGCAAGAACTTTCAAATATATTTCTGTATATCAGCCAGATGCCGGTCTCGGTGGTCTAGTGGTTAGCCGCATACTTTGGCTATAAATCCAAGAGACGCGGTTTCAATTCTGGCTGAGATCGGCGTCATTTTTCTGGAAAAATCTAAAAGTGAGCCTTCTGTCGTATATCAAGAAAATTTAGCGTCTAGTGTCACAGCGACGTGTGACAGGTTAACAATCACTAATGAGGTATGGACTATCTTAGATGAGTAAAATTCATAGTTAGGGTGAACAATGAGATACATTTGTCGTAAGTGCATAGAGATGATTGGAAAATCGCTTCCTAGGTCTCGCGCCAGATTCTGTGTTAATGACGAAATTGGTTAATTTTAAACAACTTCATAATATTATTAAATATAATATAGATACTGTAATCAAATAGCTAGAACACAAACTTTCACTTACATTTAGAAGAATCCATATTGACCTCGTAACTCATAAATATTTTTCGAACAACTGTCATTTCAAATCTCTAAAATGCATACATGCGCTAATAATTCCATATTTCTGATGCACTCTGTATAAGGTAAGAGCAAAAAACTTTATTAAAAGAGGACTAAAAACTAAACAGGTATAATTCAGTTTCATGAAACATACCAACATGCTGTATGATAAAAATCAGACAACTACATTTTTGTTCTATACGAATTGCACTTATTTATGGGAGTATATACAGTGTGATCATTTTATCTTCTAACAAATAGATATGCTACCCTTCTCTCATGTGCATAAAATGCATAATTAACGTTTGTTTTTGAAAGATAAATATTTTTGTACTTTAAAAGCCCTTTGGAGCGGCCGTGGGCTAGAGGTTAGCGCGTTAGACTTCTACCCTGAACGTCTTGGGTTCAATTTCCATTACCGAAAGTAGTAAATCTTCTCTGGAGTAGAAGTGATTACACTTCCCGTGATTCGCAGCCTACTTTAAGCTGAAGGTCTTCTATGTCTGTGGCGCTTTAAACGCGCAACACAGGCATAGGAGAGAAGGTCGCTACTCCTTGTAAGAGATAAAGCTCTCGAAGAAGAAGAGCCCTTTGGACAGACAAAAGTCACCTACTGTTTTGTCAAAATTTAACTAACGTCAGTACAAAGTTGTTGACTTATATAGATTCTTGTGGTAATAACAATTAGTTTCAGTGCATTCTAGTAGCAGAAAAACGGATCTGATCTGATAAACATTCTATTTTCTGACGCAACGACGTTTAGTAACAATAGCTGGGTAAATGGACACAATTACCATTTTTATTCACAAGATGGCTCACATTGGATTCGGGAAGCACATCTTCAAAGAATTGTTACTGTAAATGTGTGTTGTGGTATCACTGACAACATTATCGTTGGTACCCACTTTTTCTGGGAGCAGTTAAATGATTTGCCTAAGCTTTTAGAAGACACTCAGCGTATATGGTATCAAAATGATGGAGCACCTGCCCACTTCCATATAATTTTAAGAAAGTACCCAGATGAAATTGTCCTTTATAGATTAATTGCAAGAGGTGCAATTCATCCTTGGCATCCACGTAGCCCGGACTTGACTCCATTAAATTTCTTTTTGTGGGGTAAAGTAAAAAAGACGTCTACGAAACTCTCGTAAAAACCCAGGAAGGTTTACGTGAAACAATTATTAAATCACATATAGGTCAATCACCCTATACGTGCTAACGACTGTTAGAAACTCTCTTCTGCGGTAGATTGACTTATGTGAACAGCAAGGTGGACGGCAATTCAAATATTAATTAGTGTTTTCTTTCTTTTACTGTTTAATTTATTTTTGTTGTTCGTTTTTATTATCTCAACATATTTTTACGTTATCTTGGCTTCCTCTGTGTTTACCTTGTTAAAATTATAAATATTAAATATTGTAAATCTACCTGTTACAAGAAAAAGTAATCGCCCTGTATAATGCGATAAGAAATAAAAGTGTTATTGAGTAAACCAAGATGGACATTTATAAGACCGATATATGGACGTTTTCGTTATTCGTACCTGTTGGAATCATCAAGTTGCGGATCAATTTTAGTTTTCCAAATATAGGTAGTAGAACACGGTACTCCACCACTATACAGTAGCCACAAGGCGTAATGTGCTGATATTGTTATTATATGCACATGTTTGGGTACACAGGGGCAAAAAATTATATTTATAAATTTTTACTTTTAAGCCATTGGAATAGTATATTCTGTAACGAGGTTGGAATGGAAATTCGATGCGAGTGGAATCTTCCGAAGGCGAGCCGAAGGCGAGCGTGAGGAACCACCAGCATCGAATTTCCGTTTCCAACTGAGTAGTAGACTATACTTTCTTCACGACCACAAGATATGTAATAAATACAATAAAATTAATAAGATTCGGAACAATATTTACAAAGAAATTGCAAAATTATGACGTTTCAAGTCAATTGTTAGTCATGGATTCCTAGACTAACTGTTTTTTTTGTTATACTGTTACGGAATATTCATTCCATTACTAGTGATGGAATGAAATACATGCAAAATGCATTAACCGCTAAGTGTTTTAGAATATTTCTTCCATAACAAGGGTTAGGATGCTAACTTTCTATTATCAAAACTGATTTCAGAATTTGAACTTCCGTAGTGGTCGTGGAGAAATAATATTTTATGCGTTTCAACGTTCAAGTAGCCAAATTAAATTTTAATATGGATTATCTAAATAGCATGCAGAAAATAACGTTCATAAAAATTTCTTGTTATAACACTGGGTAGACGACTTGTTCTTCGGCGTACAACCAAGGCCGGCTTCTCTTAAATATAGATAGTTTAAGTTAGACTAAGTTTACGGACATAATATGTTACAGATGTAAACGACATCAACTTCCCTATGACGAAGTTATCATACTGGCTCCGATTTTTTTCAATACTAGCCGATGCAGACCGTGGATTGTCTTACCAACGGGCAATGGAGTGAAGTATTAAAAAATTTAGAAAAGGCCTCACAGACATGTTCTATAGCTTCAAAAAATTGAGGCATCATAATTGATGTAGATTTTAGGAAATAACGTGAATTGATTTGAATGTGTGTTTTGTACATGGAAAGCTGTTAATGCGAAACATAGGCGTACACCCGAAATGAGACTTTCACGTAAACCGCATCGAAGATGTCGGCAATTTAGAATCGGACTCAGAAGCAATAATTCAAAAATAGTATTGGACAGACCTTAGATGCGTCTATCATTTCAATAAAATACTTCTAGCAGTTGTTGAAGAACAGCTTTTACTGATATACAAAGTTTTTGAATTCGCCATTTTTGTAGTTGCTTTAGGCTCAGCTATTTTTGTAGACTACTATCTACCATCTAACTCACCTACAGTTTATCTAATTTGCAGTTGAATTCAGTGGTCCTACATAATTCTCTACTACTGGTCTGAAAATACATTGTTCAAATGAAATGATACCAAAAAAATTTTCAATTCCGATTTCTTACTGTTTTAAGAAACAGTTAAGATCGCGCACTAAACGCTGTACTTGGATATTTTCTATTTTATAATTACCGACCTAATGGTTTTTGGGTTAAGACGTGCATACACATACGTACATATACAGATTTTCTAAAAACAGATATTGCGGTTTCTGAACGTCGAAAGACGTAATACTCAAAATCGAAAGTATTCACAATCACAATACTTCTCTATAATAAAGCAGAATACCAGATATGAAGCATGCCTGTATGCATTAAAAGTCCATTTGTTTATTTTAAAATATACTTCTGCGTCAGACTCAAAATGCCGACCTCTTAACGTCTTTTTCAGCACTCCAAAAATATGGAAATCGTAAGGAGATAGATCCGGGCTATAGGGTGGATGACCTAAAACCCTCCATTTCTTTCGCTGAAGATTTTCTTTTACCACATTAGCAACATCAGGCCCCTAGCATTGTCGTGCAGCAAAACGACCCCACGCGTAAGTTTTCGTGAAAGTTTCCTACTTATTGCTTGATGAAGCTTGTTCAAAGTTTCATTGTACAGATTTGTATTCACATTTACTCCAGGATCCTTAAACTCTAATAACAAGGGTCCTTCATGGTCGAAAAAATTCTAACATCACCTTGCCCGCAGAAGGTTGTGCTTTAAACTGGTGGTGAACTTAAATATTTCCACTGCATCGGCGATAACTTACTGGCTGGCTCGTATTAATGACACCAAGTTTCGTCCGCAGCAACTATTGACAGAAGAAAATCATCGCAATTTTGCTTATAGTCTGTGAGGTGTTGCAGAGATAAGCCCATTCGCAACCATTTTTGTTCATTAGACAAAAGAGGAGGAATCCACTGCGAACAAACTTTGCTGTAACCCAGATTACGAACAATACTATGAACAGATCCTACATTCGCCCTAAGAATTTCTAAATTTTCTTTAATTGAAATTCGACGATTTTCTGTAATAGGTCCTTCCACACATGCCATAGTGTTTTCTGTTAATACAGTACACCGTGCACCTGGACGCGGCTCATCCATAGTCCCCTCTTTTCCATTATTAAATTTTCGGCACCATTCCTTCGCAGTTGGGTACGTAATACATGCATTTCCATACACTGCTTGCATATGAATCTGCAATGGCTGCAGACCCTCAGCACATAAAAATTGTAGGACCGCACGCTGATGAAACTTGGGCGGATTTTCAACAACAAATGCCATTTCGAAATCGAAGTTTTAAAAGTCAGAATCAAATTCAAACGCCAGAAACTTATTAATGTGTTGCTTACAAACACTACATTAACATTAACAAACATTTGAATTATTGCGTTTGTTTTCAAGGCTAAGTTGATCAGGGATGAGTTTCAGTTGAACAAGCCTCGTATTTTGGGTTGCCTATTTTTGAAATGGTAGAATCGTACCATGCCTTGAATCAACCTTTATATGTTGTACTATTAGTGTAACTTGAACAATGCTTATATTTTCCATTAGATATCAAATAATTTTTTAATATTTTTAGAACATAACTAGAAATCTATTATTCTTACAATTGAAGGCATGTAAACAATAAATATATTTTCATAAATAATATAAATGTATTTCAAGCAGATCGAATTTTACATATTTTAAAAATATTTCATGATAGTCTGTTATATCTGTATATTTATATATTAAACCTAGTATAGAAAGTAGTGTTCCATATACCGTTACTGACATATTACATACGACTATTTAATTATAATGAAGCGCTTTAGCAAGTGGTATTATAAATCAAAGAAAAATTAATTAGATGTAATCAAATTTCCATAAATTCAAGGTAAATATAAATTACATAACTGGGCATATACGTGCATTACTTTGTATTAATTATACACATTACACAAACAGAAAAGTTAAGAATGGTTTAATAAAATTTATTTAATTATAATTTTTACTGCTTGCATAGATAATGTCTACAGCATGTACTGCATATAATTGTGCATATTTCACTGAATCTGATGCATATAAATCCGAGCTATAGCAATGACTAATCACCTGTGAATAATCTGTTGACTTTATAACGCTACTATTTATTCATTCTCTTTGTATGCATAAGTGCTGTTCAAACATACACAATATTTTAAAACTGCATGCATACATTTAAACCAATTTTATAGCGTTTCTAGTTTAGGTTTTATGCATATCCGTTGTTACGTTCTAAAAGACTGCAGGATTGAATATTTTTAACGCAATCATGCACTGATTGTGGGCTAACTAATGCGGATTACTGATAAATTACCGATAGAAATGTTCATCAAACAAATATAAATTTCCAAAATCGGTATATACAGGGTGTTTGAAATAGCGCATGAAACCTATGGTATACTGAAGAGTAAATCAGAGCAAAAAAATTATAAAATTTCGTGTCCCACCTAGAAATGATAAAGAACGTGTAATTATGGCAACCTTAAATTATTGTTGTTTCTAGCAAAAACATCTATATGCCACGGTCGCTGCTACACCGAGTATTTGTCATATATGAAACGCTTTTATATTTATCGACCCAGGACAGTTACCATACACTGTATGGCTGTATGACTGGAATGGGATATACAGCGACCTACAACTCCGCAAATAATTTCTGTCCAAGACACATCTCTGAGATGGACATTTACTGAAAAGCAATACAAATCTCCTAATTCTTAATAAGTTATCAGTTACGCATAGCCTAAACTCATTTTTTGGCCCACTTGATTGATTATTTAATAAAACTCTGTAACGAATTCCGCGCGTGGTTGAAAGCAACCCGTTTTGCATTTTACATTTCGAAAGACGCGATCGACTTATGCGCTTAGTTTTGGAGCTTCGGAAAATTGAGGGGGAACCCGAAAAATTTTAGAACGACAAGTCCAGAAATTAAGACTTGAGTACTGACGGTTGGTCGGACATATACGTACCAAGTGAGTGAAAATTTTGGTAAATCGTTATCGATTTGGAAATTAGTTTTCCGATTTAAAACTTCACTGCACAAGAGTTGGGTCCTAGTTTAGAGGAAGTCAAAAAACTCCAGTAGTTAGTATTCCAATATAGAGATTATTCCGGTAAAACAGATTTTTTTGCGGCCAGTTTTCCATCGACTGGTGAGTTATTTATTAATAGAAAGAAAAATAATTGTTCAGTCTTAAATTTTTCCAAATTTCAATGCTAATATTCGCTGTAATTTAATTTAGGCAAGATACGCTCGGTTGGGAACTCCGTTGATAAGGTCAACTAAGCACACAAACATCGTCGAGAACGTTGGGGATGGGTTTTTCCTCGACCGATCCAAGCGCTGGCTTTGGTGATAGCCACGTTGAAACCTGCTCGCAGAGATAGGCGTTACACTTGCAACAGGGAAGTGAATTTAATATTATTTCGCGTTAATATTTTTGAGGACGTGACTTTTGTTATTTATGGTTGCACTATTTTCACATATAAACCATGTCGTTAACTTGATTGTGTACGAGATTTGTAATGTTGGGTATAATTAAGTATATATAAAGACCTTAATTATTATTATATTATCAAAGTTATTGTATTGGGGAATAATTTTATGTGTTTATGTATAGGGTGCTCCGATAGTGGGACGGCATTGGTTTGCATGCGTTTTCAGAGGTTGAATGTTTCTATTTTTGGTCGGTTATGACCACGCAGGATTTCGTTTCGCGGAGGCCTCTCGTAACGTGATTTTGCGCTAGAACCTTAATCTTATGATGATCCGATAAGCGCAATCATAGTCCTTCAGTGGTTTGAGTTTCGCCCGAAAGTAATTTTATTTATTTCTTTATTACGTAAAATTGGGACTGGTTTTTTTGAATTATACTTGTGGGGTTGTGTTAATTAGAAATTAAACGAAGTTAGTTGCAACTTGTCTTTTCTTTATCGACGATTATAACGAACTAAGTTTACTTAAGGGAAGATACGACAGATAAGGTAGATGGTTAGCCATCTGGAGGGTCCAACTTCCCATCTTAGACCTCGGACGGTGTTAGTAAATTATAAGTCGGTGGCGCCTATTATTTATTTCTTTAGAATCCACTCCTTCTTCTTCGATTGGGTTTTCCGGGATACTAACATTGTCAAGTTATTAATTTTCTACCTGAGCAGTGACGTAGCATCGAGAGTGTTTCTACACTTCATCAATTACCTTTTCAAAAATTAAAATAGGCGTGACAACTTTTAATAAAAAGGAGAATTACCTGTTGCAGTAGTGTTCATGACAGCAATGATCTTATCTTGCAACAACGAAATTGCTATTTTCATGCCCGAACCAACGATCTAAGGCAAGTCCAATAGAGTGAAGTGACGTGAACCGGCCAAGACTGGGCGCCTGGGCCACGGTAGAAGGAGCTCTTGGCGAGTGAATAGTGCCTAACACCAGAAACAGCTGTAAAGCGAAGACTCCAATGAGTAGTAAAAGTGCTAATTTTATGTTCTAAATTTGTGAATTTACGTTTCGACAGTAATAAAATCCAGTTAATGTGTCCATGAATTACCCTGATATTTTCTCCATAAAACACCGCTATTGCTAAAACTGTAATTTACCATTTTAAAGCTTTACATGTGAAAAAATAAAAACCCGTTTATTTTTGACACAATGAAGTTCAATTGTTAAAGAATTTGTACTGATATAGCAGTTGGGTAATACCGAATTGTTCGTCGAAAAAATAAATTAATGTTTGATTGAAAGAAAAATGTTCTTCATGGCAATATAATAATTTGATGATATAAGTTGTTTACCTGTAACGGTTTTGGGGGTTGGTTTGTTTGTTTCAATTAGTGAGTTCTAGGGCGCGGTTTTTCAAGCATTTATGAATTTTGCCTATCTGGGGCAGTTCCAACCATACTAGTAATTTTTAATGTGTCACACATCGCAGTAACACAAAACCTACTACTTCACTTTCAGACTTTTCCCCGCCAGAAAAATAATACTGACCTTAGCCAGAATCGAACCCGCGTTTCTGGGATCTATAGGCAACTGCGCTAAGTACTAGATCACCGAGGTCGGCAGTTTTTAGGGATGCTGATTGATAATACTATTGTTATGTGATTTTTAAATTTGCCGCACACTTAGTAATTCCGTAATTTCATTTGCCGCTTCGTAGTAATTAATATCGCTGTTCTAAATTAAATTCTTATTTTGGATTACTATTTTTCGCTATTTTGTTTTGACTTGAAAATTTAGTTAACGTTATTTTAATCAAGGTCTTGTTTTGGATTACTATTTTTCGCTATTTTGTTTTGACTTGAAAATTTAGTTAACGTTATTTTAATCAAGGTCTTGTTTTGGGTTACTATTTTCGGTATTTTGTTTTGTCTGTCGAAGTTGGGAATGTATCAGTAGTCCCTTTGTGAAAAACTGCCGACTCCTGTTTTCATCCGCGAAACCTTGAACGCTCCCTGGAATTCCGAGCGTCAAAAACAAAATTCCTTCTCGAACTTCTTGCATATGATTTCGCCAGGTTGTGCAATCTTTTGAGGGGAGAAGTAGGGTCTCCATTGCATTTTGGGTTAGTCCATAATTAGATCTCGAGGACTCCGGTTGTCCGTAAGCTCCATCATCGGCAATCGTAATTACGTCAAGTGCTGCAGGGGCGGTTCTCGGTTTTTTTTTTGTGAGGGGTATCATTAATGTGTGTTCCGTTTCGCTGTTGTACCAAGGGGTATCTAACAGACTGTCGGCTATTGCCGGATTAAGGGGAACATCTTGATTCAACCCCAGGAAAAAGGCAACTCTTCAGTGAGTTGTACAATCGCCTTTCGGCGGATCATCGTCAAAGCCCAACGCCCGTGGTTCTGCAGCCATTTCATGCTACCGAAGGTTCGTGTCTTCGCCTCTGTTCATCGTTTATAACAACTGGAAATCGCCGTCTTTTTGTGCCGTCTCCTCGTCAAGGTAAAGAATGGTTTTGTTGTTGTGCAGTGAAAAATAAATCTTTTTTCCTCGCGTGACTTGCAGACTTCAAATTTAATTGTTTTTGTAAATTGTAAAATTGTAAATAATAAAAGGACCTTCAGTCGCCTTAGGTGTTAATTTGTTTTAGGATAAAGCTACTAAATTATACTGTACTTTTGTGAGCTTCAGCGTCACTGGTGTTTTTTTAACTGAATGCCTAACTTAAATCCCGTAACACCAGTGGCGAAGAGTTACCTGAACGTTCAAGGATAAACATGTAATGCAAATTTTTGTGTCATAATGATTCGTGTCCGTTTATTGTATTGCCACTTTTTATTTATTTTATTATATGTGTTTTAAAGTTTATTGTCTCTTATTGTGTCTTTTGAACCTGTTGTAAGAAATTTGCAAGCTTTAAATATATAGGAGGAGGCACAAGTAAAGGTAGGTTCCATTCACGTGAGCTGCTGGTTTCTCGACCTTCCGCGAGGACCTACAAAACCAGCTGGATTTTGGAAGGTGGCGCCCACTTATTTTGACTCGCCCTGTACACAACTTGAAGCATTTTCTCCATAAGCGATTTTTAGCGAACTCCCCCCTACTCCTCTGAGCAAGCCGCTGGCCTTTACCATCTTTTTTTGTTTGCGGGTCCAAGAAAAGCGCGTTTGGCCCGTAACAAATTTGGCGCCGTAACGTAAAACTTTTTTGGCCCGTAACAAAATTAGCGCCTCAACGTGGAACTTTTTTTTTTCGACAGTAGTAACAAATTTGGCACCCTCTTCGTGGGGCTGTTTTCTTGCCATTTTTCCCGAGTATTGGAGGAATTTCCGTGAAACGCTTTTATTTGGAAAGTTGTGTACGTTTCCCGATTGTTTTCGCGAATTTTCCCGTAACTTTGTGTCATATTTCCCGCATTTGAATTTTTTTCGATTCTCAGTATTTTCTTTTGACTTTTTTTGAATTTTCTCGAGTTTTCCTTCAAATTTCCCGTGTTTTAGTAAACCTGTGTCGAGATATTCTTGTTTTGTTGAATTTTCTGGTAGAATTCCTTAAAAATAACCACCCAATTTTGAGAATTTTTCAGATTTTGTTAAAACTTTTTTTAAATTCCAGATTTTTTTAAATTTTAGTGGATTTTCGTAGATTTTTTTTGGAACTTTGTTGTCTTCGGTGACTTTGTTGTCAATTACGTAATTATTTGTTCAGAATCCAGTGCCGTATCTTTTTTTTTCGCCCGATCTTCACGATTTATTTGATTGACATTGTAATCCCTTGTTTTGAAGGCGAACCTTCGCTTTATTTTCGTTCATTGCCCGACCTTGAACCTTGAGTTTATTTACGAAGACTTTCTTTATTGAATTGCTGTTCTTGCATTTGTCATCATGGCTTTGTGAATCCAGTGTCGTACGCTTTTTGAATTTTGTAGAATCTTTTTTTTGGATATTTTCGTTCCCTGTCCCGAACTTTCGCGAAACTTTGTCGTATTCTCGTATCGTTTGCAGGTTTTCTTTAGTTTGTTCTCGTTTTGTTTGGTTTGCTTTGTTAGAAGTTTTTTTTTCGTGTGCTGTCGTTTATTTTCGTATACTGTCCTGTCGTTTCCGTTTATTGAAGTTTATTGTCATTCATTTTTGTTTGTTGTCGTTTATTTTTCGTTTCGGTCTTGTTTATCTTCCGTTTTTGAAGTTTTTGATTTTTTTTGAGATTTATTTTGTCGTTTTCTGTCGTCTTTGTGTTTGTGATTTTTTAATCAAGGCATTTGGTGTGTCGAATATTTTGAAGTCATTTTATTTTCGTTATCGTCTATCGCATCTTGTTAGATTGAACTTTTAGTTAATTTCGTTATCGTCTCGTTACCATTTCGCTATCGTTATCGTTGCCGTTTTGCCCTTAGCGTTATCGCTGCCGTTATGCCCTTAACGCTATCGCTGCCGTTATGCCCTTAACGTTACCGTTACTGTTTCTGTTGTCGTCTCGTTAGCGTTTCCGCTGCCGTTCTGCCCTTAACGCTATCGATACTTTTCCGTTATCGTTCTCGCTTTCGTTTGCCGTGTTGCCGTTTGACAGATCCTCGACTACTGTCGGATTTAACGGTCTTGTCTTTCGTCTTCAAGGTATTCGTTGTGGTTCAGTTCTACTGTTCTTTTTTTCGACTACCAATTTTGCCTTTATTCTTCGCTTCGTACCCTGAAACCTTTTTGGGCTTGTTACGTTTGATGACTCCGTTTGTTGTGAGGCTACCGTGATGTGCTGATCCCGTGATGCACAGAACGCTCTCTTCATTTGGTTTTCGTTAATCGTCTTCAAGTCCCTTGTCCCTAAACTCCTCCCCGAGTTGTATCGGCAGGTTGGACGGAACCCTGCTCGGGTGTAAGACTTTCCCGATTGTGACTTTATTTACCCGGATTTGACTTTTGTATGTATGAATGTCTGATGATGATCTTCTCTTCTCTTTGTTTTCTTCTTCGTTCTTCCACTGCGTTCTGCAGCCCTTTGTTGCCTGATCACCAACAACCATCCCCTGTCTTATTCTTCGTCCCCTTTCCGCCTTCTTGTTTCTTTCGTTTCGTTTGGGTCTTTCCCCAATCTTTCGTCTGCTGTGATGGGGTGGGCATCGTTCCACAGCAGAGGGGTTATTTTCGTCGATATCTTTGGGTTGGGTTTGTTTATTGTGTTGTGTTGTTTTTTTTGTGGTTTTCGCTTGATTTTTTTAGATTTTTTTGTTGATACCCTCTTGTTTCTATGTGTTCTTTTTCGTTTTGGTTACGTTCCTCGATTTTCTCTTTCTCAAGAGAATTTCGAAGAAATTCTCTTCAAGTAAGGGGGGTGTTATGTGATTTTTAAATTTGCCGCACACTTTGGCAGTTCCGTGATTTCTATGCCGCTTCGTTGAAATTAATATCGCTGTTCTAATTAAATTCTTCTTTTGGGTTACTATTTTCGGTCTTTTGTTTTGTCTGTCGAAGTTCGGAATGTATCAGTAGTCCCTTTGTGAAAAACTGCCGACTCCTGTTTTCATCCGCGAAACCTTGAACGCTCCCTGGAATTCCGAGCGTCCAAAACAAAATTCCTTCTCGAACTTCTTGCATATGATTTCGCCAGGTTGTGCAATCTT
>JABXWE010004541.1:0-50186 GCA_014611495.1 Limonius californicus | reverse complement strand
ACACAATTTGGTAGTTTATATTGTCAGATAACAAACATTTTATTGTGAACGTCCTAAATGCTATACAGTATACTTTAGCACACGTGTAATAATTAGTTACGCAGCATTACATAATCAGTCTCGGATAATGAATAAGTTTTCAATAAGCTTATTACAAATATTCCTGCCTCTTAAAAATCAAGTTGGAGGATATAGCTGTCAGTCATGGCTTAAGCTTAGGTGCAACCATAAGCATTTACTTAAGTTTTGCAGGGTATTCCAGGGTAAGCACATAGTTAAACTGTTGTAGGAATTTATTTTTGGCTGCTATTGTATACTACATAGGGCATTTACATACAAATTCTGGGACATTTCTCATTTATTTCCTTGGTTTACCCATTTTAACCAAAATAATATTTATTAAAATGTTTACGACAGCACATTGATGATGCAATTGAATCTTTTAAAATGTTAAATCTCTCACATTTTCTATTGATATGAAATTGGAGGGAAATTAAAAAATCAAGAAAATATGGTGAAAAAGAGCAGCACGATATTCTAAAAATATATATATGTATGTTACTCATAATTTCCAACCTTGTAACATTTATATTTATGATACACACAACCCCTAAGGAAATTTCTATAATAAATTCGGGAAATACAAAAAGCCTCATATTATGCATTTATATAGTATATAGAGCCCAAATCTCTTTCGGTTCCAAAAACTCGGTACATTAAAAGGTCTTTTCTACACTCCTTTTAATATCAATTTCATTTTAGTGCTGCCATTTTTTTGTTATTATTCATTGATGTAAAATAATTATTTACAATTTTATTTGCTTCTAATCTGATTTAGATCATGAACTATTGGCAACTGATACAACATTTAAAACAACGAAAAAACAAACCCTTAGAAAATATAGATGACTTAAGCTAGAAGAATTAAAGAAGACCGAAAAACAAGAAGATTATCAAAAGAAATTAACGGATAAACTAAACATGTTAGAGCACCAAAGTGATAGCTTAGATTGGAACATACAAATAAAATCACAAAATTAAAATAAACTATAACAAAAACAGGGGAAGGGGTATGTGGCATAAAAATCGTTAATTATAACCAAAAACAAACAAACTGGTGGAAGAATACAGTGAAAGAAAAAGTACAGCGGGGGAAAAACAAGCTTGGATTATATGCAACCAATCTAGAACAGAAGAAACTACATAAGAATACCAACAAAAATAAAACGAAGCAAAGGAAACAATAAAGCAAACAAAAGCAGATTCATGGGAAAAATTCAGAAAAAGAATTGAAGAAAATTCTGGAATACAAGCAATCAAAAGACAAGGAACATTAAAGATCAAAATGTTGAATTAAAAACATTAAATAAAGAAATACTAACATGGAAAAACTTAAATAAGAAAGAACACAAACTCAGCATGAAATTTAAGAAAGAGAATCACAAGATGAGGAAGAAGCAGACGAAATAAGAATAGAAGTAGAAGCCCTGAAGACAATGAGAAATGGAAAAGCAGCAGGAAAGGACAATATTACACCGGAACTACTAACGAAAGGAGGAGATAAACTAAAGGATTGGATATAGGAAATATATAAGGATGCATGGTATACGGAGACAATACCAAGGGAATGGGAAAACAATATTATTATCCCAATATACATAAGAAAGGAGAAACGACAAAGTGTGAAAACTACCGAACAATATGTCTTTCGTCAGTAGTGCTAAAAATATACATAAAAATACTAGAAAAACGTTTAAGAGAAGAAGCAGAAGTAAACTTAGAAGAAAAACCAGCAGCTTTTAGACCTGGCAGGCAAACATAAGATCACATCTACACAATCAGAGCAATAATGAATAAAACACTAGGAACTGGTAGAGTTATATTTAGCGTCTGTGGATCTATCAGTAGCTTTTGATGCCAAGAGAAGAAATATTGAAAGCACTAGGAGAACTAAAAAGAAACCAGAAATTATAAAGAACTATTAAAAGCGTATTTAATAAGGTAAAAGGCTATGTCAAACTAAATGAGGAAATATCCGTAAACTTTAATATGGAAAAAGGTATGAAACAAGGGGACAGTCTGAGTCCACTATTATTTGTAATATTAATGGACGAACTAACCAAGAAATGTAAAACCAAAACAAGACCCTCCACTATAGGTCATTACAACCTAATACCAATTATAACCTTTGACCTGATAGCAAGTACGAAAACTAAATTATAAAGAAAAATTAACATCCGAAAAGTCTGCTTAGAAGAAAAGAGAGTGCAAATAAATATAGGAAGAACCAAAATTATGCATGTAACAAAAGAAGACGATGAAAACATAAATATACAGATAAATGGGGAAAAATTAGAAACAGTAAACAAGTACAAGTACAAGTATTTCCGCACTACAAAAAAAAATAGCCAATGAAATAAAAAAGGCAAGTAACATATGCTATCAAATCAACAATACACTAATAGGTAAAAAGCAATATGAAACTAAAAATTTATAAAACTATATACACACCTACCCTTACGTATGGAGCTGAATCATAGCCGATGAGAGATAAATACAAGTCAAAAATTACAGCGGACCGACATGAAATATTTACGAAAGACCACAGGGAAAACTAGACGAGCCCGAATAGGAAACAAAAGCATAAGAGACGATTTATAACAAATACCGTTAGTGAGTGAAAAGAAATCAAACAACCGAGTTGGTATGGACATCTAATTAGAATGCCACAAGAGAGAATCCCCAGAAAAACAATAGACGTAGGAATATTCGGAAAACTGAAGAGAGGCAGGCCAAGGATAAAATGGGAAGAAAACATAAACGAAATAGAAGAGGAAGAAACATACATGAAGTAAGGAACAGAAACAATTTTAGAAGATGGATGGAGGATCCCAACGCTAGAATGGCAAACAGGGAAATGATAAAGAATAGAGATGAGCGATATTTCACTGCCGGTGATTTTTTTCACTGCGATCAAAAAATCACTGAGAGTGACCGTGACTGAAGTATCAAAATCACGGTGAATAGTGGTTTAGCGATTTCTGTTACAATTTTATTATTTCGGCGATCTGTAAATTTAAATCTTCAATTCAACGTGTTTGTCGGCCTCTAGTTGTAGATAGCAAAAATATGAAATTTTTTGATAGTTTACTAGCTACCGCTAAAGCTAAATTCACAGATCAACCGGCAAAAAATATTCGTATATTGGTATAATCATTATAATATGCACCAAGAGCCTAAGCTTATTATTGGAGGGTAACAGTCGCATTACAATGATATTTTTACTTAAATAATAATACTAATCTACTTCAGTCTTAATAATTGGTATCTATTTACTAACATAGAAATTCTAATCTACTTTGCTCATATTATTCTTAATATTATTATTTAATTTACTAACCAGATGAATAACGACAGCAGTAGCGATTGTTCGAACTATTAAATGAGAAGAACCGGGGAAGTACGTATATTTGAATTGAAAATAATGGGAAAGTAAAGGTTGTATTGTAATAAACCCTACCGTACGCATATGTGTATTCCGAAAAAACGTATAATAACGCGCCAGGGTCACCAAGATGATTTCACCATCCGCGATCGCTTCGCCACATAGCGGTCCAAACCTAAATCACTATTACTCAAAACTGCGATCGCAGTCACTACTTAAAATCACCGATATTAAAAAGTAGCAGTCACCGATATTGAATTTTCACTACATCGCTCATCTCTAATAAAGAAGAATCTGATTTAACAGCAGATACTGAAAACAATAAAGATTAAAATGGAAATGGACAAGTCATGCATTGCATAAACCACAAAATAATATTACAAGACGAGCGTTCAATGCTGTTGGAGCAACAAGACTAGGGAGGCCTCTAGTGACTTGGAAAAGGACCCTCAGTAACCAAAATCAAATTTGGCGCCTTATGCTCCACTAGGAGCCAAAGGACATCATCATCATCATCAATCCCACTAAACATTTATTGGGATTACATGATGAAATCCTAGAGTAAAAGCAAAAAATAATAATTTATTTTGTAGACTATAAAATCAAACCAGTAAAGATAATGGGTTTGAAGGGAGATGGTGGTTCAAGTATATAAAACTTTGGAAAACCCTTACCCATACGATATTTAGAACACTTCAACATGTATTTCGTTGCCATATGTTCTTCACCAAGTCAACAATTGAAGTTCAAGTACAGTTTCTTATAGAGTAAAATAGCAGAACTAAAGAGAAATCAGTCAACAAATTGTAAAAAAAAAAGGCTGTCCAATTTAATAATGTTAAGGCTAAAATAAAGTGCCCAGGACCTCTTTCATAAAACATATTGTATTATTCAATACAATTCTGAGCTTTCTAAATAAATATATACATTTACTTGTCAACTAGTGTATCAAAAGCAAAACTTTTACTTCTTAAACAGCCCTGTTTGGTCCTTAAATAGAGCAAGTAACAATTTTACTTGGTTTAAATTCATGCTTATAACTGAAATACTCACATCCGAATTTAAGTTAAAGCTTAGTTCACACTTCTGCTTAGACCACAACTGAAAACTGAACCTAAGACTTATAAAAGTAATGAGAAATTTAGTTTCAAATTTTTGTTACTTTCTTAATTCTAGCCTCATAAGAAGTTTGTGCGACATAAAATTAGAATTCTTATCATATATTATAAATAGATAGTATTTATTGTAAACAAATGTCATGAAACCATGAAAAAGAAATATGAAAATGTCTTAAAAATACAGAAATATACAGCTTATGTAAATAAACGCCAAAAAGTTTAGTTATTTCTGTATTTTTAAAAGTTTACTCATAATAAATAAAACAAGTATAAATAAGAGTGCGTTTAAAACAATAATGAACTTTTGAGATCGCCTAACATCACAAATAAAAATTTATAAGTCTGATAAAATGATTTTGTACTATTTGTACATATCACAGTTATTTACCTTAGCCATAAGCGGCACTAAGTTACAAGGATTATACAATAGTACATAAAAAAATTGCATGATAGTATACAGCACCTACAGGCAATTTTTTATGCGTTATAAAACAGGGCAAAGGTTTAGAAACAGGGTAGGTATAAAATTTGGTTTTTCAATAAAAAAACTCCATCATTTTTTGTCACAATCATTTTTATCATTATTCCCACAGTGGGGTTCATATACAATCTTCTTTCTCTGATGCCTTCTTTCTTCTATTCTTCCCTGTAGTTTTTAAAGTTTACATCTAAACACCAAATATTAATCAGTTTAAAATTACATCAGACATTAGTGGAAATTAACATTGAGATTAATCACTGTGGAAAGTCACAAAACTCTTACAAAATGAATTTTTAATACATGTCATACATTTTTATATCTTATAAAGAGAAAAGTTATATGCAATGCATATAATGCAAAAAAAATATAACTCTGTTCTGTTACAGCACGTCTAATATAAGTGCAAGTTACATAACTACATCAGAAATGTAAAAAAAAAACTAACATGAAGCGATTTAATGTCTCGATCTGTGTGAATCATCTCTTCGGTCGCGTTCACGTTCACGATCACGATCTGGCTCGCGCCGTCCGGACTCTCTTTCGCGGTAACGGTCTTCATAGTATCTCGACTTGGAAGTTGCATCAGCAGCAGGATCCACAGCATCTGGGGATGATTTCCGTGGACGAGAAACACGGGTACTAGAATATTTAGTGTGATGTTGCCATTTGGATACATATTTATTAATTGTGCAAGCATACAATAACATTAAAGCAGTTTACTCATTACATTTAATAGCTACCTTGATGGTGGACTTATATTTTACATGGACATAAGGGCCCTTTATACTAGCACTACAGAGTTAAAATACTGCACCTTGCAAATGAAAAAAAAAACAGTACAATGTTTTGTTTTTCAGAAACACCATCATGCTCATTTTTTTATAGTTCATGTTAGAGTTTTAAGTACAGTGAAACACCCATATTACGAACGTCTACATTGCGAATTTCTCTATATAACAAAATTTTGCGCTATATGCCGCACTACATTAAGCAATAAACCGATACGAACTTATGGTCCTCCAAGATTACTAAACTGCAGTTGTGGAGTTATTTGAAAAACATCAATTGCAAAGAATGGTGTGACAAGAAGATTGCTAGATCTACTGAGAAGCATTAAGCTGAATTCCATGTATATCATGAGAAAAACGGTTTTTAATTGTAGTAATTAAAAATTGCCAATTAATTTGTCAACTGATTTGAGAGTTTAAATATATGACCATAGAAATATCCATATCAAGTATCATGGTGATAAGTACTTTTAAACATATACTGTGTGTCTGCTTAAGTTTGCACCATATGGAAGACTTTTTTAATATTAATTTTACGAAAAAAAGTTATTCTTCATAAAAAGTTCTGCATGTTCTAAAATCTAAAATACAATCATCAGATATCAAATTTTTTCAGTCGTATACGAGGTCTGTCAGAAAATATTGATTTTGTCCAACAGTAAAGTAAATTTATTTTTGAAAATATCGGAAACTTTTATCTGTTATCTCTTTATTCGTTAACAATTTGATAACCTTTACGTCTCTTAACCTCTATGTTGCATTATTTTGATGATGCATTAAAATAAATGATACATAACAAAATAATTTATTTTACAATAATTATCAACTACATAAATACAGTGCTAATGTTAATTGCGTAACAAGCGTGTAATAGTTTATCATCAATTCACTATTGCTTCAACATATCCGCCTTCTCTTACAATACAGGTTTCAGTTCTAGAAGAAAATTCCCTCAATACATTTCTAATTATATTCGGAGTTATACCCTGAATTGTTTCCATAATAATTGTTTCCAAATGTTCTACGTTTGTGAATGGCCTGTGTTGATATACCTTTTCTTTTAAGTAACCCCATAAGAAAAAATCTAATGGGGTTAAATCTGGCGACCTAGCTGGCCAAAAATATCGGACTATCTATGAATTAACCTTCCATTAAAGATATTTTCAAGGTATTGCCTTACTTCCATCGTACTATGACATGTTGCGCCGTCCTGCTGGTACCATACCTGTTGCCGTTCATGTCTTGGAAGATCACGAAGAAAATCATGCAAGTGATTTTGTAAAAAATTTAGATATCGTTGACAAGTCATAGATTGTCGAAAAAAAAGGCCAATTATTTTATCCTTGTAAATGCCGCACCAAACGTTAGTTTTAAAATAATACTGATCGCGAGTCTTAATCGTAAAGTGAGGATTGGAGTCAGTCCACCATCGACAATTTTGCGAAGACACTGTTCCATTAGACGTAAATGTAGCTTCATCAGAAAAAATTATTTTCCTAGCCAAAAAAGGATCGTCTTCTAGCTTTCCTTGGATAAGAAAACAAAATTCTAGTCGTCTGTCGTGGTCTCCAGGTTTTAAAGTATGGATATTTTCTGGTTTATATGGATGAAACTTGTTCTCTTTAAAAATTTTTGATATTGTATCTTTACCAATTTTATCTGGAAGCGATGATGCCCTTTTTCGCAGAGACAATTTAGGTTTTTCCACTGCAGATAACATTACATTTAACTTCATCTCCTCACTTGCAACAGGTTTTCGATGTTTGTTTGTGAATTTATTATTAACATCTCCACATGATTTGAATTTTTTCATAATTCTCATTACTGATGTATGGTGTATATTTTTCTCTGGATGTCTGTTGTTAAATATTTCAGCTGCTTCATGATAAGTTTTATAATTATCACCAACGATTAACACAAATTTCTTTTTCTTTCACACTAAATATCACCGGCATGTTAACAAATTTTATTTGAGGTTCACTGTCAAACAATACTTGCTATCAAGAAATCATTTGTTTATCAGTGCATCCTAGGTTTCACGTAACTACAGTTACATTTGCATTGTTATTGTAGATTAAAAAAGATTTTTTCCATGTAATTGGATGTAATTGCATATTTGAACGTAGTTTTTAGTTCTGATCAACTTTTCTTAATAATAATTTTCGATATTGTCAAAAATAAAGGTAATTTACTCTTGAACCAAATTCATATTTTTTGAGAAACCGCGTATACGACCGAAAAAATTAATATCTGATGGTTGCATTTTAGGTTTAAGACCATGCAGAACTTTTTATAAAGAATAACTTTTTTTCGTAAAATTAATAATAAAAAAGTTTTCCGTATGGTGCGCACTTAAGCAGACACACTGTATAATTATGTGATGTGTTTTTTTAAGGAGAAAATTATTTTCCACCCAAAACCTCTGGTTAGTCTATTTAAAATTCAAAAGTTATTATTATCTACAGTTAAACCTGAAGTGTCATAAAAATGGCATGTGGAATATGACATACGACATATGCAAAATTTTCTCTGTGCAACTTATTTTTTTATTGCAATAACAAAAGTTAGTATCGGTGGACAAGTTATAATTGGCACAATGTATGTATTTTTAATTCGCATTCTTTCTTTCTTGGATTTGTAGTGCTAATACATAGAGCTCTTAAGCAGCAAGAACATTTACAAACTTTTCTTACATTAAAGTGCAGATTAAGTCTATTTCCTGGGATTAGATTAATTTTGGTTCTAAATTATCTAACGTCCTGTACAAGACATGCACAATTACAACTTACCTATCTTCACCATCTCTGTCTCTATAATCCCTCTCCCTTTCACGTTCCCTTTCTCGCTCACCACCTCTACTACGAGACCTATCCCTTTCTCTGTCCCTTTCCCTGTAGTCAGAATAGTAACGGTCTCGGTCACGTTCCCTATCACGTTCACGATCTCTATCCCTGCTCCTCTCACGGTATCTTGAAGATGATCTTTCACGCCTGGGTCTCCTGTGAGATCTGTCCCGTGATCTAGATCTGTCTCTCCTGCCGGAACTGTAACTCTTATCTTCGATACCACGGAGAGTATCCTGCAATGAGCTGATTAAAATCTTACAGCGGTCATCATGTGCCACTTTGGACTGTTTGATGAGAGAAATTGCCGTCACCAAAGTTTCTATAGCACTGGCAAATTCTCCAGCTGCCGCATCTGAAACAGCTCGGGCAATGGCAGAACTGGAAACGGTACGGTTTCTAGACATTATGTCTTCAAACTCTTGTTCACTGATTTGTGGAACGTCAGGTCTGTGCTCAGGCACCGGTGGAGCACCGTAGGGTGGCTGTTGAACATTAGCAGGCGGGCCGTAATTGTGTGGAGGCCCATGTGGTGGTACTTGATTGGGTCCCATTGGTGGACCATGTGGAGGGCCATGCGGTGGTCCATGTGGTGGTCCGTGATTTGGAGGCATGCCTGGAGCAGGCTGCATTCCTGGGTGCTGCATTTGTGGAGGAGGCCCTCCTTGTTGGAAAAATGCAGGGTTTACATGAGGCGCCGGTGGTCCTTGTGGAGGACCCTGCTGGGGGCCAGGTGGAGCACCCATTGGTGGTGGACCTCTAGGTCCCATATTAGGGGGAACCTGCATGGGGGGCCCTTGAGGTGGAAATCCTTGCTGCATGGGTGGCCGGTTCCAATCAGGCCTTGGAGGACCTTGCGGTGGAGGACCTTGGTTTGGAGGGCCTCTGGGTGGTCCTTGCATTTGAGGTGGACCTTGAAACTATTTAAGGAATTAATTAATGCAGTCGACCTTAGCAACCAAATGGATCATGAATAGTGCCTAGAAAAATATTCCCTATAAAACTGTTTACCTAAGCAACGGAAATTAAATATATGCAACAGTAGTAACATAATATGGAATGATATATTTTATAGATATTTATGTATATTTCAAAAAGAAACCTATTGAACACTAAATCATTTACTCTTGATACTAGAAAAACACATTGTATAATCCTTTATTAATCAACAGTATATTAAAAAAAATATATTATGGTCTATAATTTGCATGGTATACAATATTACTATCAGTGAATGGTTAATATATACAGTCGATTCCGGTTAACTGAGCAACCAGTTACTTGGGGCAGCCGTTTTTTGGACCAACTCTTAAAGAATACTAACCAAATAATGGAAATATCAACAATTTACATTGCTTATTTTGGACACCATGCCGTTTAATCGGGCAGTAATTTTATGATTAAAACATGTAACACAACTAAAATTTTACAATCACAAGAAAAAAATTGTAGGCACTGTGGCAACGTGTCTTCTTTACGAAATTCAGTGGATATCAGCACTTGAAATGTGGTTTAATAGACATCACATATGTTTGCTACCGGCGCGGCGCCGGAGATTCACACGTACATATCTTTAGGCCGGTGCAGTTAACGTACATTCGGTAACAGCTACTCCGCTGCGGGTATGCTACGATGTGTAGATCCGCGTCTTTAAATATTTATTTAAATATTATAACCCCTAGATGCAAAGAATGACTTGATACTTTCACACACAAATCTTTATTTATTATTATTATTTTATTATACAGGGTAATTCAAAAGGTGTGGCCCAAACTTAAGGGTGTGATGTGGGATGCTATACGAAGCAAAAAACGTTAATAAACCCATGTCGTATTTCCAACCGTTATCTACTTACAGAGGGTTTCTTTGTTTTATCATTGTTCTGTTAAATCAAGTCATAAAACGAAATTTGTGTGAAACAAGAATGTTTAGACCACCTCATCATGTTGGAAGAAACAACGTGGACAATAATGGTGACATTATTGACGCAGTCCAGCAAAATCTATTGACGAGTACTAGACGAATTTCTAGGCAATTAGGTACTACCCAATTGATGCAACCGTTTAAATGTTCGGTGGTCAGGCTGTTGCCAGTGAGGATGCCTTCTCCGATACTCTACCACAGCTGCACGAGCATTCCCACTGCAATAGCCATATCCAAAATGCATTTCTGCATATTCACTTGCAGAAAAAGGTTCCATCATTACCACACTTAGAAAACAACAATAATTCAAGCTTGAAACACCTTCTGTCACAACAAATTACCATTTGTTTGACTTATTAACAAAGCAGAACAAAGAGCAAAGGAAGGAGTGGGAATAATAGTCACAGAAGAAATGAATAAAAGAATAACAGACTTTAAGGCAATAAACCCGAGAATAATAGCAATTAGTATAAAACTGGAAGAAATAATAAACATCATACAAATCTATGGGCCAGTAGAAGAAACAGCAGAGGAAGAAATGATAGAGTTCTACACGAATCTACAACAAATACTGGAAGAAATGAAAGAAGAAAATGAGAAGACAATAATAATGGGAGATTGGAACAGTAGAGTAGGAAAAGACTATAACAGAGGAATGGCATGTATGGGAATACACGGAGAAGACACACTAAATAGAAATGGAATAAAAATGATAGAGTTCTGTAAAGGAAACGACCTACTAATAGGAAACACAATGTGGGAACAACCAAAAGAAGACAAATACACGTTTGAGGCAGAAGAACGAAGTGCTAAAAGTTTGATAGACTACATAACATATACACAAGAATTAACAGAGAGAATCCAGAAAATCAAAACGATAAAAGAAGCGGAATTGGGAACACAACACAGATTAGTGAGAGCAGAATACCAAGTAAGACTAAGCAACAAGGAAGAAATAAGGAACTACAGTAGTTTAGCGATATACAAGCTAAAAAACATGGAAAACAAAGAAAAATACCAGAAGGAGACAGATACAGAATTCCAAAAATTGGAGAATGGAAGAACAGACTGGACTTTAGAAGAAAGATGGATAACCTTCAAAGACACTGCTGAAGATAACAGAGAATATATGTGGGAAGAGGAAATATAATAAACACATTAAAAGTACGAGATGGTGGAATAGTGACGTACAAGGGCTGATAAAACAAAAGAAAACGGCATGGAAACAATATATACAAACAAAAACGCAGCAAGATAAAGAAGAATATAACCGAAAAAGAAACATAGTGAAAAACGCAATCAAAAGAGCAAAAAAGGAATCCTGGAAGGAGTTTGGAGAGGAGATAACAGAAGTACATAACACAGATTACAGAAAATTTTGGACGAAAATAAAAAGATTAAGGAGAGATAAAAGGAAAGAAATAAAAGCGATTAAAAATAAACAGGGACAAATTTTGTTATGGGCAGAATATGATGCTTTTAGCTGAAGTAAGTAGTAGTTGTAATCAGTTTTATATTACTATGCGTTAGCTACTGCTTAAATCCTTAGATTAGAGATGCTACTTTAACTATGGGTCCTAAAGTGCCCTTGGAACACCATCGATTAAGGAGATTTGCTATTATGCAAGTTGGGGGCGTGGAAAAACTTGTAACGAAAATAAAACTCGTACAATGTCTGATAATGAAGATTCTAAGAATGTAAAAATAGAAACACAAAATGTACGCTATGTTCTTCCAGTTAAAGAAATGTTTGATGTCCTGGATGCCTGCCATAGGAATACGGGCCACGGAGGAAGGGACCGAATGCCAGCCTCGGCGGTCTAGTGGTTAGCGCAATTGCCTTTTGGATCCGATGGACGCGGGATCGAACCTGGCCAAGGTCGGCGAGATTTTTTTAACGGGAAAAAATCTGAACGTGCGCCTTCTGTCGGATAAGAAGTAATGCCGTAGGCCCCGTGCCACTGCGATGTATGACACGTTAAAAACCACTACTGGGGTTGGAATTACCCCAGATCGGCAAAATTCTTAGTTAGGGTGTACAATAAGCCAATGATGGCGGCAGTGCTTAGAGATGCTTGGAAATCCGCGTCCTAGATCTCGCTCTTTCAAATACCGAATGAAAAATGAAATTACAAAACAATACGCAAATATTACCCAAGAAATAATATCTATTTACTTGACGCTTTGTGAGGCATGTCATTCAAAACGACCTAAAAAACGAAAGGGAGTTACGGTAAAACCTACCTATACTTCTTAAGCAATTTAACAGCCGGGCTCAAGTTGATTATATTAACATGCAATCTGAATCAGATGGAGAATTCAAGTTTATATTTGTTTATCAAGATCACCTGACCAAGTTTATCATTTTACGTGCCTTTAAAATCAAAGACAGCCCTTGAGGTAGCCAAACACGTAAGATGCATTTTTTCTATTTTTGGAGCGCCATGCATACTGCATATGCATGTAGATATTTCAATCCACGATTTTATGTTTTGCAATATTATTTTACATTATAGTGATAATGGCCGAGAGTTTGTAAATGAAGGGATTCGAGTTGTAGTTGCAGTGGCAAGGATTAAAATTGGTAAATGGGAAACCTCGACATAGCCAACGCCAGGGAAATGTAGAGCGAGCAAATGAAGATATTGAATCAATGTTGGCAATGTGGATGTCTGATAATAATACTAAAGAATGGTCAAATGGCTTTAATACAATTCAGTTTATGAAAAATAGGTCTTTACATGCCGGCGTAAAAATGTCTCGGTATAAAGCATTGTTTGGGATAGAACCTAAAGTCGGACTTGCCACGACAAATTTACCTCCTGAAATCCTTAGAGAAATTACTAGTGCAGAAGATTTAGAACATTTATTAGAAGAAAATGAAGAAAGAAATCAAGAAATGAATATTTGGATATCAGTAATTAAGAGTTTACTAGAAATAAAACAAAACCTAAAATTTTAGAGGAAAGAAACGTGCAAAAAATTTAGCGGTAAGGAATCAAGCTGCGAAAAATCTCCAAGATCAAGCATGTAAAATGTTAGTTCAAATGCAAAATATCCACCCTGTCCAATGGGCACTAATGTAACTGTTCCTATTCTGGATGTTGACCGTGCTCGCGGATAATTCCGAAATGGCATTGCTGTTGTAATGGAAGTGGATGAAGACAATGCAACCTATAAACTTGGAACAAAGGATGGAGTTTTATAACAATTGTATGTGCGAAACCAATTTGACCCTTGTGCAAGTTCAGATTTTCTATATATAAATGATGTTCCTAGCAAATCAACATCACTAAGGAAAGCAGCTGCTATTGTCTCTGGAAGTATGCAAGGATATCAAAAGTGCAACTGCACTGAAATTTGTCGTAATAATAGTTGACACTGTAGGAAAATTGGTAGATTATGTAATTCGAAATGTCACCACAGTTCTTCTTGTTCAAATAAATAAAAATTAATGTCAAATTGGAGAAGTTCTAGTTTATTATTTAATAATTTTCTATTATGCATAATAACCAAACCTGTACCTGGATACTAAAGTATCATACAGGGAATTTTTCTTTTTAGTATACATTGCCTATGTATACTTTTAAAAGAAACGCGTCAAATTCGGCTATTGTGTAGGCAACCAACTATACCGACAACTAAAAATCACAAATAAACGTCACTATAGTTGTGAATTATTTAAGTATGAAGATTATGTTGATGCAGTGTTTATATTAAATAAGTATTTCACCTTGTAGGTATATAGGACGCAGATGATGATTTATTTATTAAATATAAAAATCGACAGAATATTTCCGTAAGGTCCGTGCACATTATATTTCTTTTGTACAAAACACATACATAAGCGGCAAAATAGTGTAATGGTCAGCATACTTGCCTTCCAAGCAGTTGATCCGAGTTCAATTCCCGGCGATGGCAAACTTTTTTTAATTATTATTATTCAACGAAGCATAAAATATTTCATTTCATTTTTTCGGTTGAAACGTGATTACTTTCAGTTTTTATTTTATGGGAATTTATTACGCATCCTCTGATTTAAATTTTCTAACAATTGTTTGACACTAAATAAAGATTAATTTTATTTTTTAGCTGAGAATTAATTTGATTGCTGTGGTCACAGCATGCTTGAGTTGTCTGTATAGTTGGTTGCCCACACAATAGGCGAAATTGACGCGTTTCTTTTAAAAGTATACATAGGCTATGTATACTAAAAAGAAAAATTCCCTGTATATAATTTAATGGGCTAACTAACTTCGTGTACTTACTAATTTACCATAGTTTGTTGAAAACTTCAGCAGAATCGATAGTCTTCCTAGAGCTAGACCTAGACAGATCTATTTGGCACTATGCAGGCAAACTGATTTGCCAGTGTAAGATATCTTTAATCAAACTTTATGGCAAATTCTGCAATAGCTCTTCATCAAGGAATATTAGTTTGGTGCAACTTTAAAACCCTGAAATAAAACACAAAATCGAGTCGTTCCAGGAGAACAAGTTATGCTAGACAATCTGCACGCCGTTGTACAAGAAGCATGGTTTAAACATAATTAATAGACTCAGTTGAACGAAATTTCTCTTGTCTGCGCATTTAAAAATAAAACAAAAAGCCATAAGCCTCATCATGCTTACGTTTTTCAGCTTTATATTCACAAAACCGACTTTAATTCGGTACAATTTGTGGCAAAGCATTTCTGGGAGATTGCAACACATTTCCCAACATTTATCCTTTCATTTTACGACGTCCTGCAAAATTGCCAAAGCTACATCTGGATGGGTGCTTTGGTTTAAGGTTACGGCTTTAGCAAAAATAATACCTATGGGGTCACTGTTACGATTTGTACGGTACAGCGGAAGCTATCCACATATTTATAAAATATCATATGTTGCGTTTAACTAAGGGCAAGGACTCGGAATAGATGGTTTACCTTTAATTGTCTGAATTAACTGATGCAGAAATAAAAATAATTCTCATGCTATTTAGGTTATATTAGCAATTTTTGTTTTTAAATATAATTTTAAAAACTTTCTAATCTGGTGCTTTACGAATAAACAAAACTATTCAATGTTATACAGCAATTAAATTTGCACATCAGGGTATTATTGAATAATTTTATGAAAAAAAGCAATAGGATTGATTGGAGACGGTGGTTTAACTATATAAACTTAGAAAACGTCTTACCACCACGATATTTAGAACGCCTAAATACGTATTTCGGCAACTAACCTGCCCTCTTCAGCAGGAACGTAAACTAACTAAAGTAAATTGGCTAAGGAATACCTTTGGAGATAAGTCCGTCACTACGTCAACAATTCTACCCCAATGAGACCACGTCAAAAATTGAAATCCAATGACCATTGGACTTCATTTGCTGACTTGGTGAAGGACTTATCTCCAGAGGTATTCCTCAGCCAAGTTACTTTAGTTAGTTAAAGTTCTTACTGAAGATGCCATATTAGTTGCCGAGATACGTAGTTAGTTTAGCAAGGAATTTTCATTCAATATCATTTAAATATGAGATAGTTAAAGTTCTCATTACGTTCTTCGTTTCCGATTCCGCATATCTATACATTGTTAAATGATTATTTTCGTGTACAGGTATGCCATGAGAATGCACTATGAAATACATATAACTTTCTGCTTTCACATAAGAAGTTGTGAATAATACAGTCAATATTAATGAATTGTGGAAACATTGGAATATAACTAAAAAACACAAAGTCATTGTCACATCTTTTTGAGATACAAACGATAGAGAAACAGTGGCATGTATCGTTTCCTTAAAAATATTTACTATTAGAAGGATTGTTTACCAATCAAAATTATGGAAAAAATAGCAACAACGATTTCATCAAAAAGAAGCTCATCAAAAAAACATACTTTAGCTTAATCCAATTAAAATATTATTCAACTTTAACATAGCCTAACCTGTTGATGTAGCTCAAACTATTAAGTTAAATTGTGTTCAAACCTACTCAAATTAATTATAACTTAAAGGTACATTTGCTTACTTGTAATTAATCTACCCTATCTGAATCTGAACAATACAGGTTTAACCTTAATTATTTTAACCAAATAAAAATGATTAACATATCTTTAAGCCAACATTAACCTAGATTTTTTGTGCCCTGCTGCCATTCATTAAATTTTCAGCCCAGCGCTAATTCTTCCCAAATGATTTAAAGTTTCCGCGGTTTCAATTTTAACAAACTTTACTTTCTGCGAATAATTCATTGGTGTTCGATAACGTTCCTCTCTTATTTGCCCTGACAGGGAAAATAAACTAAACACAAAATAATATATTCTATTTTACTCAGAAACTGCTTACTTTGTGTTTATTTATGTAATAACCTTACACTTTCATTTATTACATAAGCAGTTTTTTCAAAAAGCCATAAATGATTGCAGTTACAATTGAAAGAAATTTAGGAGGATATTTAACTTGGCATAAGGTTCAGTTTGCTATTTAAATAGTGACACATTTATAAGTTGTATTTATTTCTTGCAGTCAATGGCCTACGTCTAACCAACATGAGCGCCCCGGTTGTAGCTGACACGAATCAGAACATGGAATTAAACTGTCACTTTGATATGGAATCTGAAGAGCTCTATGCAGTGAAATGGTACAAGGACGATCAAGAATTTTTCAGGTACGTCGTAACACTAATATATTATTTTGAGGCTAAAGTGAAACTTTCCTTCTTGAAATCAGATACATGCCCCATCAACAGCCGCACATAATGGACTTCCCCGTATCGGGAGTCCATTTGGCCCTGCAAGGTACGGACTGTGGTAGAGCTCACTGCAAAGTTCAGTTGACGAAGCTCACAAGGCATCACAGTGACGGCGCCTACCGATGCGAAGTGTCCAGCGAGGCGCCTACTTTCAGACTCGCTGCTGAAACTCACAATATCACCGTTGCCAGTAAGTTTCGTAGCTAAGCCATGTGTCAGGGCGAAGCGTTTAATTATATTTAGACGAAGTAGTGTATAATAAAGCGCTTGTTGTTTGGAGGTAATTGAGGTTTTCTCCGCAGCTCTGCCGAAGGAAAAGCCTAGAATAGAGGGCTTGGAAGAGTCATATAATGAAGGGGACATTGTGTCAGCTAGCTGTACCTCGTCGCCATCTGACCCTGCTGCCATTGTGACATGGTTCGTAAACAACCACCAGGTGAGTTGCAATGGTTCAACTTGGACACTTAAACTTCCTTTCGAGCTCAGTTTAGAAATTGGAATGTTGCTTAACTATTCCATGGAAGTAAATACAGCTCAGAAAATAATAACTAAACATTAAAGTTCTAACTAAAACGTACCTACTCTAGACTTATATTAATAATTAGAACCTTCACTGTTATTCAAAATTTCATAATCCGGGAAGCATATCTGTATATAATAAACTTTGTCAACATTTTAAAAAATTGCGTTGCTTTTCTTTATATATGTTAATTAAATGCTAAATTCAGGAACTGTATAGATGAAAACACTCAATTGCCGAAAATCGGCAGATGAGCAGGATATTTTAAGCAATTCGCGAACTGTGCAGACTTCGCTTACACTGTAGTGCGGATGAGAGAAATTTTTCGGCTTCAGATCAAGTTTATTTACACAGGTCGAGAGTTGTGCAATTTACAAATGATTTATTTGGAAGTTTCCCAGATTAATACAGTCCTTATCGTTTGAAAGCTAATTTATGAAGAATACAACGTATATTTTATTTTCTAACTACTGTATTACATAAGAGGTTACTTGTCAAAAAGAAACAAATCGTACAACTTAAATTAAAATCTGTCTAGTGTAAAAGATGTTTAAAATATGCACCATGCATTTATTAACAAAAAGCCAATCCATGATTAAATCCATTACTTACGTTTTGTAACATTTCCGGTTAGATTTGCCTGATACGTGGTTGCTGGTATGCATTTCTTATCTTGTTTACCACAACTTTTTTTGCAGCAGTTTATCTCCTACCTGCTAATTTTGTTAGTTTTCATATGATATTTATGAGTCTAAGTTCCCTAAAATTAGTTTTAAAACACCTTATTTAACAGAAGCCCATCGTTTCGAGATTTTAGTGCTGATCGGCTATGGTGAAAGATGCCGAACTCAGGCTGAGGTTGATTTATTATCTACAGAGCAATTTCCAGATTTACCACCTATTAAACAGGGTACAAGTAGTAAAATTGAGATACTATAACGGGAGCCGGGTCGTCTGAGGAATGTGCCTAGCTAACATCAATATTGGCGACGATATCAGGTTGAACATGTTGTTAACTAGTCAAGATAATCCAGTGACTCCAGCTAGACAACTGGCCCGTGACAACGATATCAGTTATACTACTGTCCTGAAAATAATACAAATAGCAAAGACGCATCCTTACAAGATGCAGATGGTTCACGAATTCACTGACGATGAACCAGATCATATAATTGAATTTCCGGAAGAAGTGATGGACTCTATCATCCACAACCAAATATCTTCATAATGGATACTTTTTTCACATGAAAGTATGTTCTCTTTAAATGGTGATGTTAATCGGCACAATTGTCGTTATTAGGCTGACGATAACTCTCATTGAATGCAGGAAACCCATATTTAGCACTCACACAAAGTAAATGTGTGAGCTGGGATAATTGGTGATCCAGTAATAGGTTCTTCAACTACAATCTTAATGAAACAAGATATCTTACTTTTCTTCAAGATCTCGTTCCATATTTAGCGGCTTTATTTCCAAATGATGTAGATCCTGACCCACTCAACGAAATGCTGTGGTATCAACAAGAAGGAACTCCACCGCACTATGCCGTTTGTCAATATTTAGACATTTTCCCAAATAGGTAGATTGGAAGAAGTCCAATTGAATGACTGAAAATATCTTCGTACCTTACTCGACGTGATTCCTTTTTATGGGAATATCTCAGGAGTAAGATTTATGGAACAAAACCGGACAAAATTGATAATACAGGTCGACATGGGTTTCGTTGTTTTAAATTTGACTTGTATTCTTTACTCATTTGGGGTCGCTGATGACAAATATGATGTTAGTTTTCATCCATCACCTCACGTTTTTTTTTTCTATGCCCAATCTACAAGAATACTCACTCAGGCGAGGGGCCCACAAGGAAATAACTTGCTGGTTAGTTTTAATACCCAATAAATAAAAATTTCAAGAGTGTGTTTAAATAGTCCAGATATATTTTTATATCTGTGGTAATTTCACACTGCTGAACAACGACGGAAAATTACCATTTCTGTAAAAAAAGCTTATCATGCTTACTTCGGTGTAAAACTTGGCGATCAAGATAAGCCATGGGCTCCACACAGAGTCTGCACCATTTGTGTTGAACAACTGAGGCAATGGAGTAAAGGTGGAAGAAAGTCTTTCTCTTTTGGAATTCCTATGGTGTGGAGAGAGCCAAGAAACCACAGCGACGACTGTTACTTTTGTTCCTGCTACGTAAAGGACTTCAATTCAAGAAATAAGAAATATATTTCTTATCCTGACGTCCCATCTGCGATACGGTCAGTTCCTCATGAACCTGACGTCGCTATTCCACCCACATTTGCAAGTTCCAGCGAAGATGGAAAATGGACGTTTTCGAATGTGAAACACAGGAACCACAAATTTTTACCGAGACGGAACTGTATGACTTGATAAGAGACTTAGGTCTTCCGAAGGACGCTGCACCAATTTTGGGATCCAGATTTTAGGATAAACATCCACTGGCCCCAGGAACTCCGTTTGCTTGCTACAGAAACAGTGAAAAGGATTTCGTGCTCTACTTTTCCCAAGAAGGATCATTGGTGTACTGCATTAACATTCCTGATTTAATATTGACGTTGGGGGCTGCAAAACATGACTCTGAATTTTGGAGACTATCCATTGATTCATCGAAACGAAGTTTGAAAGCAGTTCTTTTACACCATCCTAATAAATCTGCCTCGGTACCCGTTGCTCATTCTGTTCATTTGAAAGAGACTTATGAGAATCTTCAATTGTTGTTAAATAAAATAAAGTATCACGAATATGGTTGGCAACTTTATGGTGATCTTAAAATCATTTCTATGCTATTGGGCCAGCAGTCTGGATTCACAAAGTACCCTTGATTTTTGTGTGAATGGGGCAGCAGAGCGCGTGATCAACGTTACACGCAGAAGAAATGGCCCACCCGAGAAAGACTTTTACCTGGAACTAAGAATATACTGCGTGAAAGCTTGGTTGATCCACAGAAAGTATTACCACCTCCTCTCCATATCAAGTTGGGGATGATGAAGCAGTTTGCAAAGGCTTTAAACAAGGAAGGAGAATGTTTCAATTACCTTTGCTCCAAATTTCCGTCACTCTCCGAAGCGAAGTTGAAAGAAGGTATTTTCATTGGACCTCCAATTAGAGTTTTAAGATCTGATGAAAGGTTTCAACCGACGATGACAGATGTTGAATGTTAAGCCTGGTGTCCATTCAAAGATTTTCTAGAACATTTTCTTGGAAACAACAAGCACCCAGACTACATAACATTGTCCAGTTCCATAAATTGGGTTGCAATATGAGCACTAAACTCCATTTCCTTCATTCTCACCTAGACTGCTTTCCTGAAAATCTCGGAGATGTTAGTGAAGAACAAGGAGAACGATTTCACCAGGAAATAAAGGAAATGGAAAGGCGCTACCAAGGGAGATGGAATGTTAATATGATGACTGATAACTGCTGGTCATTGAAGCGAGATAACCCAGATGTGAAATACAAGAAAAAACCTCGAGGCGGAGTTTTCAAAATAAACGAGAGAGATTACATTCAAGAAAAACTTAATAAAATTAATTTGGTAAATTTTCATTTGCAAAAATCTTATATATTATGTATTATTATTATTATTATGTATTATTTCATTTTGCCAAAATAAAAAAAAATGTTATATTTTCATGAACAAGCACATTTTCCTATTTTGCGAAAAAACCTTACCTAAAGCCTAAAACTAAGCATACTATTACATTCAGAATGGTCAATTTATATAATAATAGGTATCAGAAATAAAATAACGTTCCTAAACTTGAAATTTGTAGACCTGTGTAATCTGTAACAACATATTAGGTGTGAAATCAGGCAAATCTAGCCGGAAATATTACAATATATAAGAAATGGGTTTAATCTTCGATTAGCTGTTTACCAAGAAAGAGATAAAGCCCATTTTGAACATCTTTTATGTTAAACAGCGTTTAACTTAAATTGTAAGGTTTATTTTTTTAACAAGTAACCTCCTAGAGCTGTGGTGATATTTCACTTGGCATACCCCTACATTTAACAAAGAAACGTTCGGGGTGGTTGTACCCCACCGAGTGAAGGTAATCTTAGAACATGACCGCTGAAATGTAGCCAGTGAAACCTTGATGAGTTTGGGAATGTTACAGAAAACTGTATATTCAAGTTACAAATGTATTACCGTTTCCACACGGTATACCTATTGCTCAATTCTCAGACTGAAGAAATAACATCATATGCTTTTTCCTTTTGCACAGTTCTCGAGCGTAGCATTTATTTCGGCAGTTGGGCGAAATCGGCATCTTAGTCTAACAAATATATTTCTGAAGGCGCTACAAACTGATTAACAACAATGTTATAAACATATACAATTATTGAACATTTACCCTATTGACCAGAAAGTGAGGTTATAGCAAAGCAGTCCTTTAAAGTGCCGTTGAATTACCTTATTGAATAGATAATATGTGTAACTTAATTACGTATAATATTGTAATCACGGGGAATGCTTGAATGATTGAAATTTACTACCAAATTCACTGTAACATACATATATATGGCACGATACCGACTTACGCTGTATAGCTCCAACGTACATAAATTTGGGGGATTATTTAATTGCCTGCTCCCAAGTTGAAAAGCGCATGCGAAATAAAGTATTCATGGAAGAATGGTGAATTTACAGATATTACAGTTAGATACTTTTTGTAATATAACATTTAGTACGAATGATGAATTTCTGTACCACGAGGTAATACTGTTTAGGTGTACACTCTATTCGCATCAGTATTCGGAAGTATTAAACATTTTCTTTTTGATATCATACATTAGAAATGTGAATGCTAATAATTCTATAATAAATTTTGATTAATGAATTTGTATTTTCCTTGATACAACTGCGTAAATTGAATAAACTCCACATCCAACTACATACAATTCTGGGATTAGTTATATGTTATTATCAGATAATTTCATTGGTTTTCAATGCAAATTTTGCATGCTAGAATTACCATTTATATAAAAAAATTAGTTGAACTTTTTTTACACGGACGTAATCTAGTTGGTTCCGTGAAAATATGCATCGTCTGTCATGACGAGCTTCGCTGGAAGTTTATATGGAATCCGTAACAAAGGAAATTTGAGAATGTGAATTATTTGGTTATAAAATGTTTTCGTGTTAGTCAAAATGTTGGCGACCCTCAACCACTTCCGAATATCCTGGAAGTTTATACCAACTTGCATTTTAGATTGATTTACCTATATTTTACATTCTTTGGTTTCTTCGATAAAATTATATGTTCAAAAAACCCGGACACCCAATACCCAAGATAAGCTGCTATTGGCAAATAAGTTGTTCCTCAAATTTTGACAGTTGTAGAGTTCCTTATGAAATAACAATTTTAGGAAACGACAATTGATACAAATTATTTCGCTAACTTCAAAGCCGATCAGTGAATAAATAACCTATTTTATTGCATTTTAGAAACCTACGTTATCGCGGAAAATGTTGACTCGTTACAAAATAATTAAAGGCCTATTATTATTCTTCATTAATATCTTGTAAAGAAATAAATTAATATTAATTTGTAGCGTTTACTCTGTTACACAGGAATAAATGGTAGTAAATGACAAGTTCTATTTTTAATACAATTTACTTTAATTAGTATAAAAATTATTGAGTTGCCGGAGTTCAAATAGGATACGCAGTGCTAGAGCTATAAAAACGTAATTAAGACTGTCTTCAAATTCTAATGCCTAAAATTAGTAAGAAGTGTGATTAGCTAAAGATAAGCTGACAAGCATGAAGTTGCTTATGCGGAAGACATATAACTTAGATGCAGTTCTTAACTAATTATCATTAAGGATTTTTACTTTGTTGCCTAAATTACTGCCTGTAATCTTGAAAAAAGAGTTTTTAATCTCATTTGCAAATTCATTACTTTAATCTCGAACGATTTACTATTTCAAACGCAATTACAAAAAGGAATTGATATAGGATTTTCCTTAAATTTGCTGGTTAGAACGTTAAAATGTTGATTTTGATTGAGGCCAACAACCGTCTAACATCTTCATTAGCCTTAACATATTTGTGGTTCTTTCATATAATACATTGTTGTCTGTGTATTTTTCAAGTTCAAAATAAATAGTTGATACGAATGGTACTTAATACTATTATAATATAATATCATACTATTAGCTGCCTCAAAATCGTAAACAGATGATATTTTATTAATGAATTCAATTTTATGAAGGTTGTGTATAATTCGCTGCGATATTTACCGCAACCGATACCTATACGCATTGAACTATTCTGTTTCTTCTCCTTTGCCTTCTTTTTTGCTAGCACAAAAATAGCGCGAAATGCAATTGCTTTATTTTAAGCTATGTAATTTACTAAAATATTGGGGAAAATATTTTTTGTACGAGGTGTGTTCAATTGTAACCCATCTTTGCTCAAAAAACTTTTAACGCCTTCTTCAGCGGTCCAAAAATATGGAAATCCAAGGCGATAGATCCGGGGATGATGCTCTACAACCCTCCATTACTTTTGTTGAAGATTTTCTGCTACCACATTAGCAACATGAGGTCTACCATTGTCGCGCAGCAAAATGACCCCACGCATACGATTTTCTGGATTTTTCCGTCTTATTGCTTGATGAACCCTGTTCAAAGTTTCATTGTACAGATTTGTGTTGGCATTTACTCCAGGTTCCTTAAACTCTATCAACAAGGGTCCTTCATGGTCGAAAAAAACTGTTAACATCACCTTGCTGCAGATGTTGTGCTTTAGATTTTTTCGGTGGTGGTGAACTTGAATGTTTCCACTGCATCGACGATAACTTACTGAATGGCTCGTACTAATGGCACCAAGTTTCGTCACTAGCAACTATTGACAGAAGAAAGTCTCACCATTTTGCCTATAGGCTGTGAGGTGTTGCAGAGATAAGCCCACCATTCGCAAGCAATTTCTGAAATGTCTCTAATTGAAATTCGACGATTTTTTCTAATGAGGCCTTCTACACATGCGATATTGTTTTCTGTTAATGCAGTACACCGTTCACCCAGTCGCGGCGCATCCATAGTGCCCTCTTTTTCCATTCTTAAATTCGGCACCTTTCCTTCACAGTTGGGTACTCAATACATGCATTTCCATACACTGCTTACATTCGCGTATGTTACAACTCGAAAAGTTGGTTTCTATAAAATGTATCTCTATGTGTGTATGTTTGTATGTTGGTACCTATATATAACAACTGATTTGACTAAAAATTTAGCGAGAAAATGAAATTTTGAATAAATTCAATATTGTTGTATGTGTATTTATATATACGTATATACATAGAAGTTTTCACATCTTTGTGGCACCCGGGCACCATCTGGACACCGCAGCACCCACCTTAAATCTCATTATAACGAGGATATACTTATTATTTTTATATTTCCCAAAAAAGACATATAATTACGGGTTTTAATGGTAAAATAATAGATACGTAATTGTTTACAGACTTGTTGCTGAAATGGTACCCATTTTACAATATGGGGCTTTTATTTGTATATATTTTTTAGATTATACGCATAATGAACATCCATGCAACGATGCCAAACGTACGTGTATTATTACACACTATGAGGATGTATTATTACATATATATATTCATATATTTTAAACATAGGGAAGTAATTTAATTTAATTAAAATTTTGAAAAACATATGGCATCAACAGAAACCGCCATTATCGAACACCCTTTCGGAATTATATATTTTGAATGAAAATATTGCATTCTATGGTATGGAAGGTATGGAGGTAATACGTTTATGTGGATATGATGTACTTCATATTTATTGTACTAAAAACTAAAACATATTTTTGGTTTTCGACTATTTTTGTGGTTTTGGGCAACTTTATATCATAATTTGTTTAATAACTTTTCTTTCTTTCTCCGGTATCCTTTATACCCTCACGCGTGTTGGATATTTGTGGGTTCCGCGTCTTTTACCCATTTCTTTCATCCTTGCCGGTCCTTTGCCATCTTATTCATTTCTTCTATCGTTTTCCCTTTTGATTTCCCTATCTCTTCTATGCACTTCGTTCAGGTGAGTCTCGGCCGTCCTCTTTTCCGTTTCCTCGTACCTTTGGCTTCCATTACTTTTTTAGGTAGTCTGTTTCTGTCCATTCCATTCTAAATTCTTTTTCGCATTTTTTTGTGTTATCGTTTGTTGTTTTAGTTTTCCTATGATTTCCTAGTTTCTAATGTGTTCTATCTTGCTTTTCCCCTCTATCTTCCTAAAATACTTCATTTGTGCTGCTAGTAGTTTTGGTTTGTGTTTTTGCTGTAAAGTCTAGGTTTCGCTTCCATATAGGGTCTTTGGTGCCACTATCGTATTATGTATTATATTTAGCTTGGTTTTTCGTTTATTTCTTTTTTCCCAAAAACTGGCTTATTTAGTGTGTAGTATATGTAGTTTGCCTTCTTATTTCTGTTTGCTATTTCAAGGTCTATTTTCCCGTTGTTTTTATAATCATTCCTAAGTATTCCGTTATGGTCACTTCTTCTATAGGTTGTTTTTTGTACATTATTTTGTTATGTTCCTGTTCTCTTTTCTTATTTATTTCTTATATCTTATTTTACTTTTTCCTACATTAACTTCCATCTCCGTTTTTTCTATTTCTTCAGTCCATATATTTATCAACTTTTGCATTTTACCATTTTTGTCTGCTATGAGCAGATCATCTGCGTATAACAGACTATCCATTCTGAGTGATATCATATTCCTATGTCCCACTGTAGTCTGGAGTTTCTCCGTTCCTTGTCTTCTGCGTTTCAGTAGCCTGTTTAATAACACGAAACCTTTTTCTTTTATTTATTCATACTACCCCCCTCCCGAACCGTTTTCGCATTACTTGAGAGGGGACGGGCGTCCCTTACATATTATCCATTCATGCAACACGCATCCTAAATGCAAACTAAGTGAAATACGGTCGCCTCGGCCGGGATTCGAACACGTGGCCGATTGAACCGCATTTGACTGTGACCTCGACTGACAGCGCGTATTCGCACTGCCCCATCGAGGTCCCAATAACACGAAACCTACTGTGATTTTTCAGTGTTTCGCATTTCTCATTGACCCCAGTAGGCTACTAGTTAGTTATTTACTAATTGAAAAAGTAATCCTTCTAAAGGTTATCATAGCTGACCAAAATTTGAAATCTTCCAGAAATTAAATAAGTACGAGGAGTGTGAAGGTGACACATGAAACAGACTGAATATATAGTCTATAATTAATCTTTTTAATATACGTGTTCTTGCCAGCTAGTAGGCGGAGGCTTATTTACCAAACAAAATCGTTATTTAACAATCACATATGTGTTGATGTTTTTCATAAAGTTTTTGGTGCTCATGGTAATATAGTTTTGGATTGGCGATAAACCCAGTTCGTGATGCAGTTGTGTGTTGCGAACGTACCATGGGGCGTTTGCTGGAATACGGAGTACCTTGTTTTGGAACCGTTGTATCTTCGAGGTATTGGTGGTGGGTCTCGATATGATTGATTGCATGAGCCATTTGTGAGGTGCAAGTGATTGCCGGTGCGAAAACCTGCTTTAAATAATGGGCAGAAGCTTCAGTTTTTTCGTTATCAATGCAGAGGGATTTTTAGGATTTTTCTCGTGGTTTTCCACATCCCCGGGTCACCGGGGCCGATGTCTTCCATGTGCTTACCGTAAGATTGAATTCTGTAATCATCCAGCTTTATGTGATGTGTGAGGTTATTCAACAGTCTTTTGGTTTGCGGTCTTCTCGTTCTTTGTCAGAGCCTTCGAACTTGACTTCGATGCTGGATTAGGTTGATTATAGAGCGGAGGGCGGTAGGGCATTGTAGTAGGGCGGCAGCGATGTCTGGATCCAGTTGAGGTAGATTCTTTTACTGCATTAGTCATTGATGTGGTGATGGTGGAAACGGTTATATCAATGTCTTCTTGATTTCTCAGAACTCTTGGTTTTTTAAGCAACCCTATTCTACTGTATATCATTTGGCAGACCAAAACAATTTGTTTGTGTATTTATTTGAACCAGCAGCTGACCATCTTGTTTTACTGACGCCTAATATGTATGTATGTAAGCCTGTTCATTTCGAGTAGTATATTTTGCAGTTTAATCCGGGCAGTACATAATTCTTATGTTTCACGTAACTATCCGGTAAATATTTCAATAGATATTTTTCCCATTTAAGGAACGATGGGAACTTGAGCTACTTGCTTCGAATTGCTTTTTATGACGGATATTCCTGAAAATTATAGTACAGTAGTTTCCTAATTTGGTAGTGCTCTTTGCACTGCAGTGCCAGAACAGTTTCTGTCGTTCTGGCGATGCCTACAGATATAATTCACTAGTATCGTCTAATGTTAGAGCTACTGCCCTTTACCATTGTTTTGCCTGTCCGGCTAATCTTATATGGTTTAGATTACAGGCCAATACAGTTGCCAGAGGCATGCCACTGGGAGGCATACGTGAGAGCTGAGTCTCTAGTGAGGACAGTCCTCTCCTGATTACTCTTAAAACCGTGTAGAATATGACCATCAGGAATTGTAAAATACTGCCATTACAATAAATCCGTATATACCCCTGAAGTAAATCATATGGGGCGAAATTAAGTGAAGAAGATGGTTATGTTGCATGAATCCAACGTGTTTTGCAATGGGAAGGGCAGGTATACTGTCATACTGAAAATGAACTTTTTTCTTCGCCAAGCCTAGCCTTATTTGATGAAGATTTTTGTCCAATTTGTCCAAAACGTCAACATAGTGTAGCACATCTCTTTGGAATCTCAGAATATCGATGCCAAAAGACTTTAGTGACATTGCCTTCTGTGATGGCGGAGAATGGCAATGTTTAGTTTTGGAAGTTGATTTGTGTCTGGTGGATAGTAATGGACTAAATTTTTACCTGTGGTTATAAATTGATGCAGTTCTATTGTTAAGAAAAGCAACACCATCTTGTGCATGGCTTCTTTATACCCAATATTTCTGTAAAGATATAGAATGCACGTTCCTCTGGGAAGTTTACAGCCATAGCAGGTTTCAAAAATCTTTAATCGGCGATCCTCTGAAGACACACTTATAATAAATTGTTTCAATGATTTCTGGCGTTGTTGCTCTTTCTGAAAGTCTGCTGTGCGGGTCGAGTTGTCTTTCAGGCTTTCACAGCCACGCTTATCTCTAGTACATACAGTTGGAAATGAAAGAGAAGAGTCCCGTAAAGTATTTTCTATATAGGCAGGAATCGCGGTTGCCGACAAACCTTCTTTCAATAAAGTATTTAATTAAAACGTAATTTCATTTTTCAAATTTAAAATTAATATACAATAAACTTAAGAGAATGGCTTAACATTTTATAACTGCTCATATATCAGACGAAACAATTCTTGCACTAAACACTGGTAATGCCATCTATATTACTGTTTTGAAATGATGGTTTTATGTAATTGACTGCTGTTTTGTAGTTGGTTTCTAGTCGTCCAAATGTCAATACAAGTGTAGTAAATAGGTATTAGGGGGTTTCTGATATGTAACTATTCACCCGTAAGAAGTAGCTCATCCTTCAATTTCCGTGCTTTTCAAAGGATATTACCAAGAACACAATTTTGTTTTAATAAATCCAATTCAGATTAAAGTTCAATAGCATTGGAAAAATTTTATAAATATAGATTTTCAAGTGTAGGTACAGGTGGGCCTAAATTCAGAAAACTTTTTATATTTATAAATAAGTTTCAATGACATTAAATAAAATGAATGCTTAACGTATGGAGATTTATTTCATTAGGTTTGGAAGATGAAATCATTTAAACGATTTCCGTTTGTGCCTCGCAAATTCGGGCTGATTGATAATATTATTCATAATATTATTGAATGTTTGAGGCTCTATCGCACGGATTTCGGTACGGCTATTTTTCTTAAGCTGTTGAAGTGCACGCAAACAGACGAAAGTGATGCATTGAGATTGGTGAGAGATATGGAGATTATTGAAAATTTTAAACTTCGTATCGTGGAAGCAGTCCTGGAATATGGTTTCAATAGGATAATGTCATTGAAACGGGTTCATTAATAGAAAAGTTATTTACATGTCAAATCCTCTTCCGAATTTTGGCCTATCCTGTATAAAAACATTTAATGTCAATTAAAAAAGTATCTACAACTTACATTTAACATTCAATGCCTTTATCTGGACACAGTTTACAAAAATCAACAAATATCGAATATTAAAATTCAGCAACTAATAATTTTTACAGGAATTTGTATTATTTTACTAAGATATAAGTACAAAAGTTTATTAAAATACAAAGCGGGGATTTTGTTTATCTGTGAAAAGTAATTTTCAGTTTTTATTTTCAGTTCTATCAGAGTCAACACGTACAATTTACGCAGGAGTGAGTAATCAATGACTGAGCCATACCTTTTCGGTTTTATTTATGGAGAACAAATACAACTTTTCCTTTCACGCACGAATTGATCTTCAATACGTCGCTCAGTATTGTCTCTTGCCTCTTGCAATATTTTTTACTTCAGCTGCCTAGAACATGGTGGAATCCTATATAACAAATAAAAGTACAAAAGAAATAATAATAGAAATAAATTAACTTCTAACCTTTAGTTTTAGTTATAAAATGTATGCGGGTTTTATTCTGATGGTGTAATAGAATGGATTAGCTTTAAATACAAAATAATTTATTTATGAATATCCTTTTACATACAATTAATTGGATGTTGTGACGTTGAAGCTTTAAATTTCATCCCGAGCTAATGGTAATGCTTGCTAATGGTTTTGAATCTCTTTTCTACATAAACAAATACATAAATCGCCAGAGCTTACACAGACTCTATAACTGAAGTTGCATAGAGACTGCTCCACATGAAAGCCGCTTTACTTTTTTACCTAAAGATTACAAACTTATATAAATAAAAAATGTACTTTATTTTCATGTTCACATATACACTTTTAATAGTTTGAAACTAATATTTTCCAATTTTAGCTACATTTACAACAAAAAAATGAATCAAAAGTATCATTTTCAGCAGAATTAAAAGCAGGACATATTTTACTTTGCTGCCGAGAATAAGCAAACAAAAAGTACGTGAGATTCGATAGCTAGAGTTATTTTTAGTCAGAGATTTTAACTTTGTTTTATTTTTTTTTGGAAAAAGATAAACATTGTCAATTTCACACTATTAGTAAATTCATTATTACATTTTTTTTTATTATTTAGTATCTTACAATCTGTCTAATTAGACAATAAGTAATTGGTATGACTGTTTAAAATAATGGCATGTGAAGATGTTCCCAGTGAAACACCTTCTTTTTTACACTAACATAATTACATGCTTATCTCTTAAATCTGTTTCTCAAGTCTGAGAACTTTTTAATGTTTTAACCTCCTTCTGACACAAGTACTCACTAATATTTGTGTGGCTAGTATATTAGAATGGTTTATTAAACTGGCACGATATTTTACAGTCACACTTTTGATTTCTTAGTGGATGGTAGGAATTTGAAGGTCTCTATGTATGACATAGTTTGGCACATAATATGGAGCATTGACTATAATTCTTAACACCTTGTTCTGGAATGTTTGGAAAATTTCGAGGTTAGGCTTCGCCGTGGATCCCCAGAGCTGAAGCCCATAAGTTCAAATCCAAGTCCAAGTATAGATTTATAAATTAGTATTTTATTTTCCATTGAGAGTTTAGATTTCCTTCCCACCAACCAGTACTTCTTGTAAAGCTTCAACCCTACTTGCTTCCTCTTGGTGAAGATGTACTTTTTCCATGTTAGTATTTTGTCAAGTCGTATATAGAGGTACTTCACATCGTCGGTCTGCGGTATTGGTTGTCCGTTTGGAGTAACTGGCGGGCATGTCTCTTTTCTCAAAGTAAATATGATGTGGTTTGATTTGGCCTCGTTTACCTTTATCCGCCACTTCCTGATCCAATTTTGGGTTTTGTTTAGGTTGATTTATAGGTTTCTAGATTCTCCAGCAGGTCTTGTAGTAGGAAGGTCCGCCGCAAATATTAGATACAGACTCCTGATTTTATAACGTGTAAATCTGTATACTATTCTTGATGTTTTACCAGGAAATAACAATTAGAGAGGTGTGACTTGAGGATCTGGTAGTAGTTGTGAGGCAAGTTTTTCTTTAGTTTAAAGAGTAAATCGTAGTGCCAGACCTTGTCGAACGCTTGCCTCACATCTAAGAAGACGGCCGAGCAATATCTATTTCCTTCCAGGTCGTTGTTAATTTTTTTGCAATTCTGTGGACCTGTTCGATTGCAGTGTGCTGGTTTTTGAATCCAAACTGTTGGTTGGGGAATAAATTTACTTTTTCCAGTATTGGCTTCAGAAAGAATAGGAATAATTTGTCGAAAACCTTCGATAAAGCTGTCAGTAGATGGACCTATATGATGATGGAACGCATGTGTCTTTTCCTGGCTTTTGGACCATTATGATCTGGGCTACTTTCCATTAGTTTGGGAAATAACCCAGTTTGAGGATAGCATTAAAAAACTGTTGTCACGCCTATTTTAAACTTGGTAAAAATAACCGATGAAGTGTAAAAAACCCTCTCGATGCTACGCCCTTGCTCCAGTAGGAAATTAATAACTTGACTATGTTAGTATCTCGGGAAACCCAATCGAAGATGGAGTGGATTCTAAACAAATAAATAATAGGCCCCACCGACTCATACATTTACTAACATCGTCCGAGGTGTAATATGGGAAGTCGGACCCTCCAGATGGCTAATCACCTACCTTATTTCCGTAGCTCTTCTTATGTAAACTTAGCTTATAGAAATCGTCGATAATGAAAAGACAAATTGCAACCAAATCTCGTTTAATTTGAGAAAAACCCCACACACCAGTGTAATAAATAAAGTCCCAATTTTACGTAAAAAATAAATAATTAAATAAACTTCGGGCAACACTCAAACAAATAAAGGAGAGTAATTGCGCTTATTTGTACATCAGAATCTTAAATAACTAACGCAAAATTACGTTCTAGAGACCTCGCGAAGCGAAATCACGCGGACAAAATCCGACCAAATCCAACTGAAAACGATAGAAACGCAATGTCGTCCGGCTGTCGGAGCACCCTATACATAAACACGTAAAATTGTTCCCCAATACAATAAATTAAAAGTATAATAATAATTAAGGTATATGTAAGCTTAATTAGTTCCCCAGCATTACAAATCCCTGTTACATTCACGTCAACGATAGTTGTTTATATAATAAAATAAGATAATTATTATATAAATTTACAAATGGTCCGTAATCAAAATTATTAGCGTGAAATAAAATTAATTCACTTCCCTGTTGCAAATGTGCAGTCTATATCTCTGCAAGCAGGTTTCACGATGTTATCACCAACGCCAGCGCTTGGAGCGGTTGAGGAAAATACTAGCCCAACGGACTTGACAATGCCTGTGGTCTTAGTGGACCTTATCAGCAGACTTTTGACCCAGGCGTATTTTGCCTAAATTAAAATTTCAACGCAAATTAGTTTCGAAGTCTGGAAAAAGTTTAGACTGAACAATCTTCCTATTACTAATTAACTCACCAGTGGCTGGTAAACTGGCAAAAAAAGAACTCTCAATGTGACCGGAATACTATTAGATTGGAATTAATAATTCCTGGAGTTTTGATTTCCACAACCAAGGAACCCCTCCTGTGTCGTGATGTTTCAAATCGGAAATCTATTTTCCAAATCGCGAACGATTTATTACAATAATAACACACGTTGCACGTATATGTCCGATCACTTCAATACTCAATCCTCGTTCCTCGACTTCGTAGCAAATTTTTGTCTCCCCCTCAATTTTTCGAAACTTCGCTAACATGCGCATGAATCTATCTTGTCTTCCGAAATGTAAAATGCAAAATGGGTTCTTCCAGGCGCGGAATTCGTTACACTGTGTAATGGCTTCTAGGCATTTTTTGGAGGTTTCTTGTAATACTTTCCCAGTTACTAAATCAAAACCAGGAGCTTTTCTGCTGTTGATCTCTTTATTGATAACTGATCTTATAACACTCTTCTTGAATTTTTTGACAGGAAGTCAAATTTGGAAGGGTGCATCAAGATAATTGTAGATTTCTGCACCTTCTTCTGGACGATTACTACATTTTAAAAAGTTTTTAATTGCTTCATACGATCTACTACGAATGGAACTAAAATGGAAGAATGCACTATATTAAAGCTGACCTGATAATTCAATTAATGGTTCCTGCATAAAATAACATGAGGCTACACATTCTTAGAAAAAGTTATTGTAATACCGCATATGAGTGAACAACATCTACATTAGATTAGAGTGGTATTGGGTTCATCTAGGCTTTTAAAACGTCTTTTCACTTAGACTTAAAAAAGATATTTTGTTAGTATAGTACACATTATGTTTCACAGATATGTAAACTGTTTATGAAGATAAGGATTTTTTGGGGGGCTGTTTTTGCTATGTATTGGTACATCATTGTCATATTTCTATAAGGAATATTCGCCTTCTGTTTGCTAGTGTATGACAGTCTCATTGTCATTCTGTACCTCCTTCTTTTGCAAGATGATTAGCTGTTCCTATTACTTCTACTAAGTCATGACCTGTCATCGACATTAGGGTAACCCTAATGTTGTATTCACAGTTGTATTAGAAGGTGTTTGCAGTCAAAGGCAATCTCAGATTCAAAACTTAGAGCTTTTAGAACAGCTTGGCTATCGGATACTATATGTGCGGTGTTTTCCACAGGTATGTCTTTGTGCGCTTTTGTGCGTATAGACTTACAGCATACATTTCAGCTTAAGAGATCGTTGGGGTAGTTCTGAGGGGTAAAGAGAGCATCCATTTAGGCCCAGTTACCCTTACTTTATCTCCTTGATGCATTTTGGAGCCATTTATATACCATATGTTAGCTGCACTGCTAGTTGGGGCAGTGTGGTTGTAGTCTCGGTGAGATATTTCTATATCGGCTTCGAATGGATAGTCAGAGTCACACTATGTTAGCATTTTTTCCCGTGTGTTTGGCGAACGGTTCCAAGCAAATTAAATTCACAATTCTCAAATGCCCAAAACTAGATCTCCTGGTTTAAAAGATGTGGCCTGTTCGAGCTTGAGGCACTCATACTTGCCGCCTTGCTCACATGTAAGTGCAAGGTTAAGAGGTCTAGCATCGCCTCCATAACTGCTGTACGACAGGAGCGCATCGGAGTTTGCTTATTGTGTAGATTTGTTCAGTTTTTGGCCATAACACCAAAGCGGCATAGGCGACCAGGGGTCTTACGACCGTTTTATATAACCAATGTATCATTTTAGGTTTTAGCCTACAAATTTTCCCAAAGAATCTTTGGTACGTCTCTGAAGCCATTCGTAAGAGCTTTTACAATGAACGAAATTCTAGCGAGTTTTTTTTTATCTAGGATTACTTCTAGATATTTGACTTCTTATTAAAATTCTAGGCGAGTACCATTTAACTCGGAACTATACAGATTTAACTTTCTTCTTAGAGTGAATGAAACAATAATTGTTTTGCCCGAATTTACATTTAGTTGTTTCTCCGAATACCACTTCTTAACTAGATTTAGGGCAATTTGCATGAGGTTCGAACTGACCCTTTCATATTTACTCCTTGTGATGACAAGGTCGTATACTGAAACTACTATTACTAAACTTCACCAAGGGACTGTCAATAACCACTGGCAATAGAAGGTAACAACATGTAATTATCCATTGGTCCCTATCATGTAAGGTTCAATTGCTTACGAAACATAATTGACTATAGCGCAATAGCCATACAAGAATAAATACTAATGCTACAAAAATGCAAACGCATAATATACACTTTGTGTGAGGGAAACATTAGACTTCCATTGTTGTCTAAACAAAATATTTGTCTTCGGTAATTTTAACCGAAGTTACTTTAAATTGTCCAAGTTTATCAGTTCCTACTGAAGATGTCAACTTAATTTCCGACCATCGTATTTCGTGTTCTAATATTGTGATGGTAAGCGAATGCCTCAAGGTTCAACATACTTTAACCACCTTTTAGTTCAACTCCAATGAGAACAATACAAAAAGTCTTCGAAGTCAAGTTTTCAAAATACAAGGTTAAAAAGTAGTATCTTTATTATATTTTATAGGCAGCCTTTTGAGAAAATAGAATGTTTAATATAAATAAAATTATGTCATTATTGATCTACAAGAATAATTTCATGGATTAGTAAAGATTTCAATATTATTATCATAATTAAAATTTAAATGATCTACCCAGTCGCTTTAAATAATTGGGTACCTGGGGTCGCAGAAACACGGATTAATGTTGCGGTTGTTTACTGCGTAATTCCCACCACATCACCACGTGTCACGAATTTGGCACGCGACAACCGGGTGTGAGAGCAAGGACACTGAAGGTCAGACTTTCCGCTTTAGAGGCCAAATGCCTTCGTAAGGTGTAGAGCCTCCCCTTCATTATTATTGCAGAAGGTAAATTTGATTATGGTTGTTGTCTCTTGTAAGCATAAAATAAGCTCATCTTAATTATATTCCAGTAATTTAAAATTTCTCAGTTCTATATTCTGAATGTATCTAAAAGTTTTCCTGGCAAATTTTTTTTCTGAATTTTTTCATGTGTACTAAAGGTTTCGTAATGAAGTATTCTTAAGTTTATGCGCAATTATTTAATCATTCAGTAAATTTCAGTATAGTCAATACTATTGAACATGAAACAATAAGAAACACCGTTTAAGAAATTATTGGCAATTAGTATGTGGTATAAATAACCACAAATATAAAATTAAAATAAAGATTGAGAAGGAAATAGGTGTAATTTAATTAATGAATAGATAACCAAGTTACGTTTAACTACTAGTACTTCGTTTTTTGTGTTTACAATGGACGATGTATTAACGTTTCAGCCAATAGTGATTTATGAGCACACACAGGGAAACTCAATTTATTTAGGTATTTTTAATGTTCTCCATTTGAACCTCAGATTATACTTCATAGCTAGTAATTTTACAAATATAAATATCAAATATTTACTTACGGTTTTGCTGTAACACACAATATGTTAATAATGAAGACGTTTTACTTTTCACGTATTGCAATCAATGCAGCTCAAATTCATGAATTAATCCATAAGTAAATTTCTTAATTGTTTTCCCGCCTCTATGCAAATATTTTTAAAATGAAATCTGGTCGGGCTAATGTTTACGTAGGCCTAAGCCCCCAAGATATTTTCTTGGCTAAATTGAAACTTCCCACAACAAGAAAATCTTCCCGGCTTCAATCACTCCGTAATTAGTTGGAAAGTACAGCGAACGGTTGGCTATGTTAACTAGTTCCTAATATAAATAAACTAAAGCAACAAGACCTAAATTCAGAAACCGGCATTCCTTTATTAATAAATTTAACCCGGCAATTTAAACTATCGCCTCTGGAACTAATGCCATGATGAATAATTCTCTAAGCTTAGTACTTTTGAAGGCATAAATAATGAATTATCGGTTAAAACAGAATGTTTCACCGACTGAAAGGAACATTTTCAGAAAATTAATTAATTAGCGCGGAGATATTCGGAGCGGCTCGTTTAGTCAGTAGGTATCGACGTTAACTGCATTAACGAGAAGGGAATTGGGGATCAGACATTTATTTAGAAAAGGGACGAGTAGATTTGCGGCCTAAGTCGACTTAGCGTCGTTACTAAGCGTATTGATTACATTACAATGAAGCCTTTCTGATGATTGGGATTCAACAGCGAATCTTCAGCTATTCGCATCCGGGGGACATAAATCTAGACACTTTCTTTGTTTCTAGCGTTTTTTTTTATAGTTTTCGGGAACAACACAAAGGCGTTATATATTTTAAATGTAATAATGGTTGGTGGTGCTGATACTGGGTAGTCGTAGCAGTAATAACAATGAGCTGAACGCGCTGTTCTCTCTAGACATTTTTATACGTCATCATCCAAGCAGAATAAATAGGATAACAATGGATATATACACGAGAACTTGTTTCTGTTCTGCACTTTTCTGAAACGCGAGCTTCCAGGAAGTTCCATTATTTAGCGGTATTTGTCTTATCTTATTTTTGTTTCGCATTTCAGGCTCCCGCAAACTTTATCGAAGAGATGAGAACGTCGGACAATGACGGTCTGCCATTCCGGTCTGTCCCTCTGCGCTTCCAAGTGAACCGCAAGAATGCTCAGGGGGATAGCGACTCCGTGGAGCTGCGTTGCGTGTCCACCCTTCCCGGAATACCCTTGGAGCCGCAAGAAGTCTCTCGCATGATATCCCTGAAGGGCGACAGGCCTCAGGTCGTTAACAACCAGAAGCTGCACTGGCTCAACTCATCCACCGTCAGGCCGGAAGGCCATCACTTCTTGACCATCCTCTTTCTTATGACTGCTGTGAGATGGTGACTTTATTTCTCTCTGTTCGGTGGTAACAAAGTAACTAATTAATTTTCGAATATGTGTTTGTCGGCATGCGGTTACTTCACGTAATTTATATAACAAACTAAGCTTGCCTGTTTTTATTTATTAAGGTCATTTCCCGATCCATATCTATGTTCCTAGATGTTTTGACATCCGCGCCATTCCATTCGAAACGATGCACCTCTGAATCAAACTCTGCTTCATTAACTCGGCTAACTAATTCTTTCCGGTCAGCTTAAAAACTTAAAAAGTAGCAGGATTAGACTAAAGTATGTATTTTCTATGGTGGTTTTTCCATGAATACGCACGTAATAATGCCGATGAAAACAATATCTAGGATTTTTTAAACAATTCCGATTCAGTGAGTTTGTATAAATATAGAAAATAAAAAAACAACTTATGGTACTTTAGGCTAAAGAACAACCTGCTAACTAAATTGAACGCATCATTTAATTGTTACCGTTTTATGGTTTACTTATCTTCAAACAGCCAATGGATTAATCTAAAAATTCAAGTGCTGCTTTTATAAAACACGCTTTAATTTTGCATTACCAGCCTACAACTCCAAAAATTAGTTCGATAAGCTTAAAACAGGGGTGAATCACGATGTGTTAGGAAACTCATGCCATATTTTACAAATAGCAATGAAAATAAGAAATTTGGAAACTGAAGTTAGTATTTATGAAAATATGTGAATGTGAATGTCAATAAATTGAATCCTGAAGAAATACAAAGCAATACTTGATTCCAAGGTTGGAAGTAGACAGAAGACGTATATCACACAATAGAGAGATAATTAAATAGTAGGATCCAAAAGTTCAATTGGTAATTTGGGACGTGTAGAAATGGTTGGTTATTGAAAGCTCTATATTGGCAAAATGAATCGTTCCTTATGCCTATAAACTAATGATTAATCCTACAGATAATAACAGAACGTTTAATAAATATAGATTTATGAAAAACTAGTCAGAAGTTTTAACAGTAAAGCTTCCTCTTCTACATCTTAATTATTATTTTTAAAATTCAGGAAAACTTTTTCTTTAACCACAATTATTGCGTAAGTCAATACTCTATGGTATTATCAAAATTGAGCGCTTAAAATAGATTATATTTTTTTTAGTGAATTTTTGAATTGTTTTAAGTGATTCCTGCCACCTACTCATTTATGTTAAATCTTTCAAGGCCTGAAATTTGAAAATATGTATTTTTCGAAAACCTAATTAGAGCCGAGCAGGACTCGTATAATCCAATGATATAACACTTGGCTTATTAATATTCCTATTTTAAAATGATGTGTTGTAGGTGTAATAAATTAATCTGAAAGTGGATACTATCATACATATATCAACCGAGCTCAGTAGCTCGATTTGTGGAGTTACCAGACCTTACCTCTATGCACTACCTTCTTAGAAATAATTTGAAGTCTCTGTGTTGTGTTTTACGAATTCAAACACTAGCCGGTGTAATAGATCGAATAATCTACAGCACTTAAGAAAATGAAAGCAGCTATAAAATAAAGATACTACTAATGTACTTAAATACATAACATAATCATAACTGAAAAAAGCTAAAAAATAAATAATACGATGATATATTAACCACCATAGAAATGGAGTGTATATTGGATAAATTATGTAGTCTATGCAATGAGTTTTCGTGATACTTGTATAACTCGCCAGTTTGGGTTCAATGCATTTAAATCGGGAGATTGATACAGCCACTGGATGTGCTCTGTTCGCTATACCAATGTCGTCGAATATACGCATTTAGGAAAATGTAAAGGGATTGCAAGTTTTCGGTACGATCTACGTTCAGGTAACGAGTTTGATGCTCTCAATTTGATGCAATGTGTTAACAAAAGATGAACTATTTAAACTGTAACTACAGACTCTAACACAAACTCTGCCAAGCGGTTTTATGCTACATCCGGCAATTAAATAGAACGGTTTTTCATAGCTTGCTGTGGACGGATGAATAAAGAATTTAAATTAATTTTGGAGGATATTGAAACTATATTAGACAAAAGTTACGGAAACATTATTAGAATCTAAATATCACATCTGTAAGATGTCCACCATTTGTTAGCATTTAAAAAGATTTTTTCTTCCTGAATTTTGCTCTTTAGTATTTGAATTGTTTGAGAACGTGTTTGGTAAACTTCTGACTTAGAAACCCTGGACGCAATAAATCTTACAGACCAATAAATGTCACCAAATACATAGGGAACATAGGGGATAGAGGAACATGCTACGTAAAACATCTGTAGTCTGTCGTGCTGTATGTGCAGTGGCACCATCTTGTTGAAACCAAACATGAAGTTGTTTCATTCAACAGAATTTTCCAACATTGTCACATAACGATTAGAATTAACGCCAGTTACGCCAAAAGTCTATTTTCTACAGTCTACACCATGTCGTCACCATCTGGCCATAATGAGCTTTTTCATGCAGCTTTCTTAAATTTTCTGCTGCCCAATAAAGAAAGTTGTGTTTGTGTACATACCCAGCAAGATGGTAGTGAGCTTCTTCTGACATGATTAGTTTATTGAGAAATTCTGTATCATCGTTCATTATTTCTGACTTGTTTATAAAAATTAATATGATGAACTTTATCATTCTAATTTAGTTTCTGTGCAGTTTCTACTTTGTATGGATGGAATCTCAAGTCCTTATATAAAATACGTTGCAAACTTCGCTGCTATATCTGCAGTGCAAGTGAATGGCGAAGTGCAGAACGGGGTGGATTTCGCTGAAATGCTACTTTGACTCTGTCAATATTCTCTGGTGCACGAATTGCACGAGTGCTATCATGAAATCTTGATCTTACGGAGCCTACTTCGTTAAAATGTATATCCCCTATCAAAATCGCATTCCTTGAAGGAGTTTGTCCGAACGGTAGCAGATTAAATTCAGGATGAAAACGTCTGTGTCCAACCAACCTAAAAATAATTCGCTTTTTGACAAACGTTACAGCAATAATATTTCCATAGCAAACCATCAAAAACCGTTCCATGCAACTGCTGAACTTAGCGCTATCAGCAACTACATACAGGATGTTAATGAACTGCAGGGACAAACTTCTAGGGTTTAAAGTATACACGAAAACAAACATATTTTGTTAATAAATGTATGGGCGGAAGTGTTTCCTTTCAAGGATAAAACTTCTCAAAGATTCTTTATAAAGCGCCTAAATGTAGGCAACTCAATTTACTACCTACTATTTGTTTCCATAACGACGGAAATTAACAGGATAAATAAAGCCCTCTTTCCCACTTTTCAAATTAAAATTAAATTTAAAATAAATTAATTAACAAAATGTTTCAAAACTGGGCAATAGAAAAAACCAAAATAAAAAGCAAAAATCAACTATTTGAAAAATTTACAATAACTAATTCAAAAATGAAAATTATAGTAACTGTTCAAAATGTCGCCCCCCAGTTTCTGGATGGGCTTCATTCATCCTACATTAATTTGCGTTGTTATGGAAACAAATAGTAGGAAGTAAATTGGGTTGCCTACAACTAGGCGCCTCTTACAGAATCTTTGAGAAGCTCTATCCGTTAAAGGAAACACTTTTGACCATACATTTATTAACAACAAATGTTTGTTTTCTTGTATACTTTAAGCCCCAGATGTTTGTCCCTGCAATTCATGAACACACTGTATATACGGCATCTACTAATGCACTAATAATAAGTTGTCTCAGATAATTAATATATACGGGTATAAACATGAGCGCATGACCTAAAAGTTAACCGCTGCGTTGCAGTAAAAAATTTTCTAACAGAAAGACTCTTAAACAAATACAGTGCATGTAATAATTTCAAAAATGTTTAGGCTATGTTTTTAATGCATTACTAATTTTAAACTAATAGTAATATCATTCTTCCAAAATGTAAGAAAACGAAAGTTTATTGAAAATGGTACTTAAAAATAATTTAATCCGAATTTCTACTTCGCTACGCTAAGTACATTTTGCATTTATTATGACACATTGTTCTTAATAATATTCTAGAACACGTGCAAAACCCTGTCTCTTATTGTCTGCTCTCTATACGAATTTGCGCGCCGAGCGAGAAGACGAAAAACTCATGTTTATTTAAATGAGAAAAACTTTTCAAGGCGGCCCATTATTCACTATTTACAGTGCCGACCCATCGGAGCATTATCAGCCACAGATCACAGAATTACCAAATAATGGAGATTGGCTGTTGCTTGAGGAAAACCAAAATAAAACAGCGAGGAATTAGTTAAAGATTTGTCTAGGACGCAGGGCTGTTCAAATAAAATATTGGGATTCACTGCCTTTGATTTTAAAGCAATGGAAGTCACAACGTGCAAGCAAGGTGAATGTATTGAAAAACAATATGTTTCTGATACTCCACCGAGTTATAAATAATTAAATCTCTTATTAATTTCATAGGCAACTTAATGTATATTATTAGGAAGTATCAGCCGTACTTAAAATATTAAGATTTCTTTAGTGAAAATAAAATTTTCCTTGTGAAGTCATAATTTTCTGAGAAGGGAACTTTTTTATTATTTTACGGTCAACACAATTTGTTTCTTTAAGCTTTGGTTGTTAAGGAGACAATTTTAGTTCTGATCGGTATATTTGTGAAATATTCAATCTTCAATAGTAAATATTTAAGCTTCTGTAAACCGGAATTTCGTAATCGTAAATTTCTGATAATTATTGTTTAATGTTCCATTTAAGTTATTTAGAAAATAAATCAGCTAAACAATGGTACAGCGATTTGCTGAAGTGAGCGGCTTCTCCAGTCACTTTAAATAATTGGGTACCTGCGTTCACTCAAACAAAGGGTAATAATGCGGTTGTCTATTACATGATGGCCACCACATCACCACGTGGCATGAATTTGGCAACAATCGGGTATGGCAACAAGGATAAGGGAGCTCTGATCTTCCGCCTTGCAGGCTAAACTCCTTCGTGGAATGTAGAGCCTCACCATTATTATGTTTCCTTGATTCACAGAACACAAAACACTAATCTAATATGTCAGGTTTTATATATATCCCTTAAACAAATATCTCCGTTAGCTACATGCGCATTTTATCAACTACTTCCAAATTTAAACACTTGTTAGAAGGATTTTGTTACACAATATATAGAATCCAAAGTAGCGTTTTGGGAAAGGCGTGGGCGGGTATTAAAGTAACATTTATTTTAATAAAATTCTGACATTTCAAGTTACGCCTATGGTTTTCGTGAACAAATAAAACACAGTATGTACATATCAAATAGATCTTTCTGCGCGTGACGTAAGTGCTGCCGTTCAAACGTATAAAATAAAGCATTCGGTTATAATCATGTTACGATAAAAGATTCAGCTTCAGAAAATTTAGCTAACAAACAAATGGAAAAGTCTTGTACAGCCGACTTTTGAGTGTTTGCGGACGAATATTTTTTGTCAGCAGTTTGCCTAAGAAAACAGAACGCATACACTTAAATACATTACATTTTCGTTTCGATGCGTTTAGCTATACTGAAGTTACAGAAATATACTGAAATCATTTTCTAATAATAAGGTATAATGGCAAAATAAAAATAAAACTGAAATGCTCATAAAATTAGTTATTATCGATCTTATATATATATATATATAAGAGGAAGAACTAGCAGGAAATGAATCGAAAGTAAAGTTGTACATTGAAGCGTGCATATCCACAGCTTTCTATGGAACGGAAACCAAAATGGTATATTTAAATTGCTGCTACGTTTGTGTTGCACTTCCTTCCGAGTATTCTAATATTTTTAAATTACGTTTCTAGCTGCAGTTCCGATGGATTCTCATGTAAGTTTCTGGTAAAAATTACGTTTAACTGTTTTGAAACTTTATTTTAGCATTCGCCATTAAATTCAGTAAAGTACTTTTACGGTTTTACAATATTAGTCACTGCCAAATACCATTCAAGTTAGAGCTAACAAAAATAAGCTGATCCGAAGAAAAAACCAAAGCGCCTCTAAAAAGATATAAATAAATCAGGATTTAAGATTAACACCGTTGTTGTTGATGTAACTGCAAAATGCATGCATAGTCGGTAGACAAGATATTAAAAAAAAGAAAATAATGTTACTTGAAAAATCTAAGCGTTGTTTCAACAAAATCGGAATGATAAACTTTTCATATTTTCTGTCTAAACGCAGTTGCCAGTGTTGTCATCTAAACTCAAATGCACATAAAGCTTACGACTGACTTTTAAGCTTCATAATTACTATATTATATGCTAATGAATGAATAAATCAATGCCACAAATGCTAGTTATATATAAAATTTCCTGGACAAGTCACAAAAAGAAATGAAAAAACCCTAAATTAAACACAAGAACTACATTTTTTAGAAATAAAAAATTACACGAATGTTGAAAGTCTTAATGAAAGGTTAGCCGGGGCGCAATTCTATTAAAGTCAGAGTAACACCGAAAGATGTTGACATTTATCTCTACTAAAGATCAACTGCGTCTAAAAAAGCACTTCGTTCCAAATTTAATTTACGACCCAAGGAAAGAGACCTGCACAAATATTTTCACCAAATTCACTTTTTTTAAAAGCGATGGTATAAATATTATTAATAATATCTTATGAATCATTTAAACTCAGTAGGTATTATATTCCACAATCGATGTTGTTACAACAAAATTTAGGAAGGAAAGACAACCAAGAGGCTTGCTTACAATTTCAAAGAGCTGACAATCGCCATTTTGTTAGTTTTAGGACAAGCTGTTAAGTTTAAAGTTCTAACAATATAACTTTTCAAGTGTCTGCCAAGCAGCTTTGCCCAAGGAAATATTGAGGAAAATGTAGCATTCAGTTTTGTTTCTATAAAGAGAATTAAAAGATATTTTTATTTTATTACTTCTCTGAGCTGCCATTGAGCTTTAGACTTCTGGGAATTAAGGCCAAGAAAAAGTTCGAAAAGCAACTTTTTCATAATTTATTCAACTTGTTATCGTTGATACGCTGTCGTAACTCAGAAGGCAGATTTATGTCTTTATTCCCGAACAACTTTTTTATAAGATTTCGATAATGTTATAAGAACATAAATGGCGATAATTATGCAACTTTAAATCCAATTGAGATAAAGCGCAGCTATGGATTACAAAAGATTTGGAGTCAGTGTGATATTTGGATTTGAACCATTTGGTATGTACCGCAAGTATTATAAAAACACGAAATTTTTCTTGTAAAAATGCATACATTTTAAATTCTTTAATTCTAAAATTAAACTAATATGGCAGCGCCAGTGCGGTCCAGTAATGAGAACATTGAGCTCCGTTGTGGAAGTTCGGAAGTTCAAATCCCCATCTCGATACATGGCGAGCAGCCTATCCATTCGCTTTAAATAATTAGGTACCTGCGTTCGAATAAACAAGCGGTAATAATGCGTGATGTCCACCACATCACCACGTGGCACGCAAGAACCGGCTGTGACAGCAAGGATACGGAAACTCTGACCTTCTGCTTTGCAGGCCAAACTCCTTGATGGGTGCAGAGCCTTACCATTATTATTACACTAATATGATATGCTGGATACATTTCAAATAAAATAATTATTTCAGTTTTATGGAAGTTAACACAAGGCGTTTATTTTCTGCAGCCACTATTAATTTAAAATGTTGCATAAAGTAATTTTAACATATTCAATTACTACTATACCACTATAGTGATATAAGTAGTATTACTGAGGAAGCACGAGAAGCTGATAACAGATGTACAGTTGCGGACTAATTTAATGATCAATAGTTTGGAATAGTATTGCATAAAGCAAAAATAGTAGGTGTGACTATATTTTTACAATTATATACGTACAATTCATTCGTTTTTAGTGAGTTGAATTTTAAAGCAGTTGCATAAGAACTATAAATGAAAAGTATAATCACATAATGGCGCGACAAGTACTTGTAGATAAAGCCTCAATTATAAAATGGTCGTTCACACAGTTATAATATACAGTACGTCCATTGACTCATTTCTAAGAGATTATAACGTATCTGACGTCTCGCATTCTGGAATTATTTGAGATACATAAACGTATTGAAATGAACTACATTAATGAAAATACTGTTCACGTTTCTTTATTATTCCCGAATTCATAAAAATACTCTACAGGACGTTGAAATTTGTAGAACTGCTTGGCAGAGATGCGGACGAGCAATAATCATGTAATACTGTACGTCAATAGATTAATTAGGGAGCTAATTGGTGTGACTGACTTATCACGAAAATGAGTTTAATGGTTTCAGAGGTGTATCGTTTCAAAGGTGTGAGTAGTATTTGTCCCTTTAAGCAAACTCTGTTAAAATACCATTAATGGATGGTTTGAAGGAGCGCGTGTAGCTATTAATATGCCATTTAAAATTTCATTTAAATAAATTCAATATTTTCGCATATCTTTCAATTACAGAGGAATATATAAATATATAGCTAATGCTGTGTTTATTTGCTGTTGGATTTTTTAGATTTAAATGATTCAAATGAAATAATCAATGCATTTCTGTTAAAAGTAAACTTGTTAGATATAATTTTAACACATAAAAGTATGCTTATTTTAAGGATTGTAGAATTATACACGTATAAACCTTTGCTCAAGGAACCTAATACAACGGCAAATTAAGGACAGCATTGGAAACTGTACGAGTGTGTACCAATAATAGTCTTAAAGTATTACAACCAGCTACAGCCGTATTTCAAAGTACGCTTTATTAACTAGTTCAGTACTGTCCCATAACATCAAATACAGTTGGCACAGGTACTACAAAATAGTTCTTCTAACAATTGTTTAAGATGCTAACGGAAATGTACAGCAACAAACATCTTGCGTTGTTATATTTATATTACTTAGATTGTATTTTTAGTTTGTTGCAAGTTCATGAGAAGAGCAATTTATTGTGTTACATCTGAAACTCAGGTTTTTATAGAAAAATATTAATTTTCTAAGCGCGTGAGGGTTTCAGGGGGTCTTATATTTCATTTAAACGTATACAACTCATTAGCTTGTTGCTTAATTCTACTAAATATTTCAGAAATCATTCGTTTTATTCAGGAATTGTCACCCACAAGTTTTATCATCACGCAAATATTTTTTGGTATAATATATGGGATAAGATCAAACTTAGCTGGGTAAAGTTGAAATAACTAAGGTAAGTAATAATATAAATACCAATACGCTTAAACTGAATGTATAACATTTTGTACCATCACAAACAATTTTTAAAAACAGTCGTTCAATAAAATACCGCTATTAAATTTTTAAAAAGCAATTACCACACAAACTGATTGAATTACATTCGGTAATGGAAGCGTGCTGATGGAAATCATGTTCCTGGTTTTGAGGCATATTCTGTAGCTGGTTTCGATTTTACGTTTTTATTTTGAAATTAGTATTGAGGGCACACTTTGTATAATAAAAGTATTAATTTTAAACGTATTTCCTTAATATGATAAATGGTTGTGCCAACGAAGAATATTCCCTGAAGTATATACTAACTGCTAAGTAATATCAAAATTCTGAGAGATGTTTTGTACGCCCTCTAAGTTTGTGGTGCTCAAAGTCACGGTTCGTTAATCCTTTCTAGCAATAACTCTAACCTTTGATATAAATGTTATAGATTTAAAAGCGCACGTTTGTATCCACTTAAACTTAACGATGCACTTCTAGGTTGACTGTTACTGTGATGTGTATAAACTAGATGTAATAAAATAATTATGATGTAACACATTTTAGCATTTAAAATGTTGTTTTTGTCATTCAAGCAGAATACTCATTAAACGTGGATAATATGAAGAAGATATTTAAATTTTTTATAAGTTAGAAATGAACATGTTCTCTGAGTTAATTTTGGTCAACGATAAATAAACATGTAAGAATAAGCAACTGTTGTTTGTTTCGGAAAAATATTGGATTTAGTAAAGTGGAAGAAAGCAGTTACTTGCTAACATCTGCAGCTTTACAACTTTGCAATTTAATATTCTGTGTCTTCATGCTACGAGTTTCACGTTGATTGTGGCTATAAAACTGTAAGCCCCGCAAAATTCAAGACAAATGCGAGACAAGAAATGCAAAGTAAGGTAAGTACGTGTAAATGTATTTAAAATATCATTTTAAAAAAAACTTTAATTTCTATAATGAGAAACGCAAAATCATAAATGTTAAATAAACTCGTTCACAACCTAAAATAATTGCTGTTTTGGTCAAGTAGTTTGTCAATCGTGCTACGCGCAACTCTTAACCAGAACTATCTCACCAGTTTGCCGGTCGAATTTGTTCATGCATCCAAGCTTCATAAAACTCTAAGCAAATGTTACGTGTTGGAATTAATACAGAACGCGATAACTACACCGTGTACAAGAATACGGTAAATATCAGTGCAAATATATAAACCATAGCAACAAAATTTGTATTTATGTAAAATATTACATGGCATGCTAATTTACATTAAAGAACACGGAAGTTCGGCAGTTCGTGTAATTGTTGCAGTATTAAGACTACAGCTCGAGCTACCACAACTTTAAATCTTAAGTCACGTGAGCGCTTGTAGATATGAAAACAAAGGCTATATAAAGGTTTACAATTAAAATTTTAAAATCTAAATATCGATAAAAAGTGCATTTCGATAACAAATTAGAAATATTACTTCGGATTTAAAGCCGCATTTCAAGATAAAAATAAAATATGTTTTTTTTATTTTATTTAACATCCATGCGTTTTACAATCTGTTCAGCAATGAACAATAAGTTAAATGTTTAACAATAACAATAAAGGATAACATAGTAGGAGGTAGCCCACTAGCTACTCCTTTAGGTGCTGAACACAAATATGTTAATACATGACTGCATGGAATTAAAGTACACATTTTATTCCCTATTTGGCAGGTCCAGTGGATCAAGTCGTTTTAATCTTTTAACATTGGACACATTAAGCAACTCTCTAGCAAGCATGTTGTGGTGTTCTTGAAGTCGAACTTTGTATGTAACACTAGCTTTTTTAATTTCACTTTTCACTGTTTCAATATGGAGGTCGTGGGTTTGGGACAAACCATGGAGCATCAACAGTTGAGCGTAACACTTTTCATTGGAATCTTTGGAGTATTGCGATATTGGATTCACTTGCAGTTCCCCAGAGTTGTATGCCATAATTAATGTGTACCCACAGAAAGAAAGCAGGTTACCCGCTTACTTGTAACCGGAGCCGATCGGCGCCGAAAATATTACAATGTAGACAAACGTACCTAGACAGAAAAGATGCAGGTTGATACCTGCAATCGGCGCCGGCAATTTTAACTGAATGAACTTTCAGTTATCGGCAAGCAGGTTTGGCGTAAAGATCTTTTAAATTGTGCATTATTATGGATACTAAACTGCTAATTGCCGCAGTTTTTAAAAAATATGCAATATGGGGCAAACGAGCAAAGTCCCATAGTAATAGAAATTTAGTGGAAAAGTGCTGGCAAAATATTAGCAAGGAAATGGGTGTAGATGGTAAGTATAAGAATGAGAAATAACTGTATTTATGTATCTGTGTTTTATTTTATAGGAAGTAATTACAATTAACTATGTACACGAATTTTTTATTTAGTTTGTATAATTTAATGGATCATTCGAAATGTATGCCTTAAACATATCCCTCGTAACTGCAGCCGAAGTTCCTGGTCTTCCTCCTATTCCTTGCTCAATGTTACTAGTTATTTCAACATCTGTAAGGTGACGTTCAAACCCTTCCCTACTTAAAACTGTATGTAGAATACAAACACATTTTATTATATTGTCGGCAGTATCGACATTAGTTTCGATTGCTTTGGATATTATACGCCATTTAGCATATAATATTCCAAAAGCACACTCCACAGT